>CATIWR010530258.1:0-28074 GCA_949677035.1 Omphalea diandra | reverse complement strand
CCCCCCCCCCCCCCCCCCCCCCCCCCCCCCCCCCCCCCCCCCCCCCCCCCCCCCCCCCCCCCCCCCCCCCCCGCCGCACTTCCAAAATTCATATATATATATATATAAGAACTTAGACGAGCAAGGCTACTAATTCAAATGCCTTCTTCATAATTATATCCCATAACAGGATCGACTGCATTTTAAAATTTTTAGTATAATTTTAGGATTTGTTTGGTTCACTAAAATTTATTTGCAGGAAAATTATCTTTAAAAACTAATATTTTCAGAGTAATTATTTTTTAATATTTTTTCTTTACAAAAATTAGAATTATTTTTTTGATTATTTATATTTAGTTCACATGTCAATGCTCAGAAAGGATACTGTTATATGTTTTATTATTCCAATGATTAGATGTTAATATCTTTTTTGAGCATGTTATTAATACTTGTTTATTTAAAACTTTAATTTCATGTAATAAAAGTATCAATTAAAAAATCACTGATAAAATTATCAGACATAATGATAATGATGATTGATGAATTAAATACCTGACAAAATCTTGTTAAATAAAACATAAAAAATAAAGTAAAAAATATATTAATTTAATCAAAAATAAATTAAGTATATTATTTTTACATTAATTCATAAAATTTGATGTACTAATTTTCACTAAATAAATTATTTTTTTTACTATAAAGGAAGTTAAATAATCTAACATTTTTTTTAACTCTATATTATTGTAACCAAATAACATGATATATGTCACTTTCTTAATACTTCAAAATAAATAAAATATTAATGTAAAATTTTTATATATTAATTTTAAATTTCTTTGTTAAAATTATATTTTTTATGTGAAATGTATATTGTATTAAAATTATTATTTTTACTTAAATTAATTTTAATTATATTAAGATTTAAATGATATTTTTAAAATTAATAAAATAAAATAATTATTTAACAAAATAAAATAATTATTTAACATATCATAAAATATTGTCTAATATAATTTTTAATATATATATATTTGAAAATTTTAGCAAATCAACTCCTTATGTATTATAAGCATGGTATATAAAAATTTTAAATACGGCATAAAAGTTTAGATAAATAGCTGAAATTGACAGTCCAAATTTCTGATTAAAATCCCATAAAATTAAGATTTTTTTCTTAAAATGGCTATAAATTTTGATCTTAATAATTTACAATCAAGTTTGAATAACAAAACCAGCATCATTCTCTTATTATTATGAGAACAAAGGCCTCAATTTTGATTCTCCGCATTTACTATTATAAACAAAAAATTTTATTAATTTAATAACAACTATTAAAAAGTGGCTACCTAATTTGTTATATTGAACTTTTCATAAACAAAAAATGCATAGGCTCAAAATAAATTCAGTTATTTAAAACGTCTTTTGTTATTTTACTTTTAAAAAATATTCAATATAATTTTAAAATCATTAATTTTTATTCTTCTTCATATTTATAAAAAAATTGAAAATATAAAAACACCTTAAATTGTGGATATATTATATTATAGGTGATTCCTATATCAACATTTTTTAAAATATCATTAAATAATATAATTTAATATTCAATAATAATTTTTATTTAATTAATAATAAATTATTAATTATAATATTATAATATAACAAATAAACGGCACTGGTATTCTTCAGCAATACTGTATCATGTGTTTTAGATATGGCAATAGTTGTTAGGACTTTTTTATCAAGAAAACATAAAAAGTTGTTCGGACTAAAGAATATTCTGATAATAGAGAGTAGGGTCATTCTACATAAATGATGCAGTAGGCCCCGCTGGAATGTCCTTCTCCCAATCTTTCCCTCAACCAGAAGAAGAAGAAAATAACGAAGACAGCGACGATCCAGGAAATTCACACGGAAACTTCTCCTTTTTCTTTAAAAAACTGTTGCTGTATTAGCCTACTTATCGCTATCTAGTGGCCTCTGCTCTTCTTTGTGCTTACCGACATATATTCTTACTGGATCTTCAGTTTCCTCATTTTTATGACATCCGATCTCCCCAACTGAGCTACTGTTCCCCCAAAAAGTAGAGATTCTTTGGGATTTTAAAAATTTACCCCGTTTTGGCTCCTAGCGGACAGTGGAGGTGTGACATTATTTTTTTTTTTTTTATACAATTGGCGGGTTCCTGTGCACTCTATGCTTAGAGATTTGACTTTGTTATACGTAAAAAAACAGACTTTATTCACAACTTGGGGATAGGAGATCTGGGTTTGTGTTAATTGGACATGGGTAGCTCAGGCGAGAAGGTTGTTGCTGTTATTATGGTCGGGGGTCCTACTAAAGGTATAGCATTTGCTCCAAATTCTGTGTTGAATTCTGCTCTACTGGATTAGTATTTCTCAATTCTGCAGTCCCAATTTCGTGTTTTCCGTTGTTCTGCAATCAATGTTGTTCAGCGTCTATGCTTACTGAATTTTGAATTTTCTCTTTTAATGTTCCAACAAATGTGATCCATTTCCTGGGTTTATTGAACTTTGGTATAATTTGTCAATAGTTGTTTAATTCATTTGGGAAATTCGATTCAGGAACTCGATTCAGGCCATTGTCGTTGAATGTGGCCAAGCCTCTTTTTCCTTTGGCAGGACAACCAATGGTTCACCATCCAATTTCTGCTTGCAAAAAGGTATTTACTCTTAACGCTGTCATTAAATTGCAACCGTAGAATTTGGCTCTTTTCTGGATTTTTTTTCTTTGTTCTGGCCCAATTTTGTAAGATTGCAATTTCCTCTTCAGATTCCAAACCTTGCACAGATCTATCTTATTGGTTTCTATGAGGAGAGAGAATTTGCTTTGTATGTTTCTTCAATCTCCAATGAGCTTAAAGTCCCAGTGAGGTAACTAACTTGATGATTTTTTTTCATTTTCTTAGTGTCCCAAGTCTTGCTATGTTGTTGTCCTTGATTACAAAAAATCTTTACCTGTAGATATTTGAGGGAAGACAAGCCACATGGTTCAGCTGGTGGGCTCTATAACTTCAGAGATCTAATCATGGAAGACAGCCCGGTTTTCATCTTGACCTATGACTTTGTGTATTCACCTGTTATAATATGAATAAAGCATGAATTTTAACATGTTCTAGAGATTCGAATTAAAGGTATTTTACTTTCTTTGTATTCACCTGTGATATTTCTTCATCCTTTCTTTGCAGTCTCATATCTTCTTACTGAACTGTGATGTTTGCTGCAGTTTTCCACTTCCAGAAATGCTTGGTAATCAACCTCTTCCATCAAAATCAAATCTCCTTTCCATCAAAATCAAATTTCCTTTTAGGTTCTTGAATTTTTTACAATTTATTGTTTAATTCTGCTTCCAACTATTGTGCTTGTAATATCTGCCTATGCGGCAATTATTTGTGACACTGTGATATTCTTTTTGTGCTTGTAGTTGGATTCAGAAAACAGTTTCTGTAAATTGCAAGGTCATTACTTCTTAATATACATTTGTCTATCCAAAGTCTTAATTTCTATTTTGCTTATAATGTCTGCAGAGGCTCACATAAGATATGGGGGGATGGGAACTATTCTTGTTATCAAGGTTAGTCGAGTTTGAAGAAAGTGTCATTCTTGGAGAATCTGTTGGGGGTGTGATCTGCCAGCAGAATTACTGCATGTTTTGGCTTCATTATTCTTTTTCGGTGCAGGTTTCTGCTGAGTCAGCAAACCAGTTTGGTGAATTGGTGGCTGATCAGGTCACCAAGGAAGTGTTGCATTACACAGAGAAACCTGAAACTTTTGTACGCATGAGTTCAGAGATTCATTTGATATTTAACACAATGTCAAGCTTCTGATATTGCTTAGAATGATCCCATTTATATAATTTTTTATTCTTGATGTTCAAGAAATTATTTATATTTTTTATTTTTACTGTTTAGTCAAATTATTCAAAACATAAATACCATTGTTTTTTAGAAACAATCACCTTTTCTAATCACGTTTTCTGGTATTTCAGAAATAACTAGTTTCCTATATAACTTTTACTTTTGATTTTCTCTTTCTTGAGAGCAAAAGGAGAGGAAGCAAAAAAAAAAAAGCAACAATGAAACATATTTTTACTATGCCCTTAATCTTTCGCTTTCTTTAATTAATCTCCTAACTTTCATGTTGTGTCGTGGTGCAGGTAAGTGACCTGATAAATTGTGGTGTTTATGTGTTTACTCCAGATATTTTTACGGCCATCCAGGGTGTTTCCTCTCAACGAAAAGACAGAGGTCAGAAATACAGGCTATGCTGATAGGATATTGATGAGTGATTAAGTTAGAAGTATCCCGGAGACTGTGGCACACAAGGATAGCCTGTTCTATATTTAAAAGAAGGGTTGGATTTGGGTTGGATCTTTGAATTTGAAAATATGCATGAACTAAGAATGTTTCAACACTTATTCTTGTTTCATTGAATTTCATTGGCGATAGCATTCCTGCTATGTATGCATATTGTTCATCTCCCTTGGGGCATTATATTAACTCTGTTTAACTATTTTGCAGCTCAACTCAGACGTCTTTCCAGCTTTGAAGCCCTTCAATCAGCCACAAGGTGTGCCCATATCCATCCAAATTTTTGTTGTTGAATCTTGAAATTGATGTCCCAAGCTTTGAAACCCATTATTAGTGTGCTTAATCATGAAAACATTTCATAAATTTAGGTGCAGCATATGTGGCGTGTTATGCATTTTAATTTTGCATCTGTATCTCTTGTTTCTATTTCATGACTTGCACACTTTGCTAAGTAAATTGTGACATTATTAGTATCAGCATCGGGCAAGGTAATAATCAAAGTCATGCCGTAGAGATGCCATGTTATTAATTTCTCGAAACTGGGAAATGTTAACTGAAAAAGCAGATGTTATTTACATGTTCGTTTGACAAATATGGTTGACAATTCTAGAACCTCTAAAAGGGATACAATTTGTTTGAGACAACCTTCACCTGATTATATCAACTTTTTTTTTATACAATTTCTTCACCAGGAACCTTCCTGCAGATTTTATAAGACTGGATCAAGATATCCTATCACCCCTTGCAGGGAAAAAACAGCTATATACATATGAAACCAGGGATTTCTGGGAACAAATTAAAACTCCTGGGTAAGAAAAACTATTTAACTTGCATATTGTATTTTGTTTGCCCTTTATTGTAGTTATGTGACTTTTCTCAAATCAATACTTGCAGAATGTCCCTAAAATGTTCTGCTCTGTATCTTGCCCTTTTCCGGCACACATGCCCACATCTTTTGGCTAGTGGAGATGGCTCAAAGAGTGCCACCATAATTGGTGATGTTTATATTCACCCATCAGCAAAAGTGCATCCAACTGCGAAGGTAACTTTTCCATCTCGTTTCTAATGCATAATGAGTGAAGAATTCCAGGTTAATTCAAATTATTAAGTGTAGGATATTATTGTTACTTTACTATCAAACTGTGTATCAAGTCCACTTCAATGGACAATTTGAATACAAAAATTATATGCTTTTTCTTTAGAAAACCTTACAAATATGAGAATATCTGTTTACTTTTTATGTTGCATCATTCTGATTCTGAAAGAAAGGAAATTTGGAGGCAAGGGACTGGAAACATTGTGATTATTGTTGTCTATTTTATTGTCTACTTGAACTGTGATGTTGACTTTTGGAATTTGGTGAAACAGATTGGTCCAAATGTCTCGATATCTGCCAATGCCCGTATTGGACCAGGTGCAAGGCTCATCAGTTGCATCATTCTAGATGGTGTTCAAGTCATGGTAGGAAGTGAACTAAAGGGTTTTTCAGTGTTTAAGATTTCAAACGTAGGAATTGGGATGGAACCCACCAAATCTCATCTCAAACTTGAAATTTTTTTTTTTTTTGTTTCTCAGGAAAATGCAGTTGTTATTAATGCAATTGTTGGGTGGAATTCTTCCATTGGGAAATGGTCCCGGGTTCAGGCAAGTTGGCTTTCTTGTGATACCTCTATACAATTGAATGTTGATCATGACGTATACTGCATTCCAAAATTATTTCAGTTCATTAACCTCAAGACACCGTAACGAAGGATGTTGTTTTGCAATAGAAATCATATAAAGGGATGCTTCTGAACATCCATGCACAAATTGCAAACAAAGATATTAGCAGCAGTTGTATAACATGCTAGTTTTGCATTGCCATTTGCCTAAGTTACTAAACTTTCCTTTTCTTTTTGATTTCTGATTGTTATTTTTTTTTCTGCTTGCCCAAAGTTTGATTTACTGCATTTGTTTCGTCAGTTTTTCATATTATATTATTTGTTCTATGACTACTGTCTTTTTCCTTTGAGGCATGGTAGCATTTTAGTTTATTAAGTTCAATCAATTTGTCACAGGCTGCTGGAGATTTCAATGCCAAACTTGGGATTACAATCCTTGGTATTCTCTTGATGCATCTCTCCCTTTCTTTTGTCGCTTTTCCTTCCTAAATAGAGAACTTTGCTCTGCAGCATCTCAGGTTATTTTCTTCTTTGCTCCAGGTGAAGCTGTAAGTGTTGAAGATGAAGTCGTGGTGGTGAACAGCATTGTTCTTCCAAACAAGACACTTAATGTTAGCGTGCAGGAGGAAATAATCTTGTAATGAACCTGAGCATTGATCTAATGTCCACTTTCAGCCTCTTTCTCTGTGCTGCTATCATTTTACTCTATTTACTTATCTTAATGTAGAAAAGCCAGCATTTTATGTACTTGTCCCCATGTGTAAATTGACATCCACAAATTATAATAAGGAAATTCTATTGTTGTGAGTCCTGTAACTTGTTTCTTGCCAGAGATGACTTCTGAAAATCAGAAAGTTCATTCTTTTAGGCTTAACCTCATGCAATGAATTTTGTGAAGTAATCAGAAGCAGTTGTGAGCAATGACAAAGGGAAAATTTACTTGATGGGGGTACATACTTATTTTGGAGATCAATGCATAAGCTTCTCTGAGATTAATAGAAACTCAAATTCTTATCGCTGGAAACTGAAGAGCAAAGACAGCAGCAGGATCGGTAGCTGGAGCAAGTAGGGAATTTCAGAGTAGCTACCAACTCAGTAAGGATCTCGCATTGGCGTATTTTGTAGGCTACCAGCCTTGTAAATGTCTGTCCCTCTTGCCGCATGTCATTCCCAAAGGCAATTACCGATCTTCCAACTGTAGCTCTTTGGTGCATTCAGGAGAACCTGATGAAGGTTTTGCAGATACTAGAAGGTTGTGCTATTGTTTTGTTGTTTTCAATCCAATTTCATCTGTTGAAGTCGAACTGCCAGCAAAAAGGGTTCTGTTTGACACATCTAAATCTCTGGAATATTAACGAGCAGTGAATTCTTTAATACTTAACTCAGTTACAAAGTTCAAGTGGGAAAAGCTTCACAACATACAACTGATGGAAATAAAAATGTAAATTTTTAACCGTCAAGCATACAATCGAATGTTACACATTGAGAAAATGAAATATCCGGAGGATGAGCAAAATAAGTTGCGGCTATTTGCATCCAACTTAAGGCCACATCTCTCCTGTTCTTCTGCTCCTCTCTAGTATGAAAACTTGAACAAATAAGTCAACTATTGGAGCTCATTAGCAAATGCAGATGTGAAGCATCAGGAGATTTGTTCTATTTGTTTCTTCGCAGCAACTTCAGTATACCATGATTTCCATGCTTCCATGTAATGAGCAAAAAGTTCTCTCAAAGCTGCAAAAAATTTTAGGTAAAATCAGCTTATTATTGATATACTCCGCTGCAAAACATTGACGTGAAAATAAAACCAGAAGATAAAAGCATCACATTAAGTGAGAATTTCGTGACAAGCATGGATCCCCAAAATAACTCGAATTGTTACTTTGCAATTTACAACTTCTGGTGAATATTAGTGAGAACACAGACCTAACTGACAAGTGCCAAAGTAGTAGTACTGAAAAAGAGAGCAGCACATAATGTGCCAAGCAACTGGTTCAGATAGACTAGCAAATAGATTGCTCTAACATATTTCTAAAGCCTCATTGTCATTCATAGGGGCCTAACGGGAATGGTTCCACATTTTCGCCAAAAGGACCAAATAGAGGTATGGTGGTGGAAACAAGCACATCCCAGGATTACCTTTTTTTTTTTTTTCCCATAGGTTTACCATGAAAAATCCTTACCACATAACAGCACGCAAGGAAATAGATACCAAGAGCTGACTATTGTTTAGGAGTCATAGCTGCTGGTCGCTGTTTCGTATATACAATTATCTCTAATGCGCTAAGCGACTGGATCATGAAAAGTATGTGCAACAGTCAACAATTCTTTTTCCATTTCAAGCATTAAGCATTAGTGTATACCTTGGTTATGATACTGAGGACGATAAGTAGAAGCAAGACTCTCCCAATCATGACTTTGAGTCTTCTTGTTCTCTGAGCCACCAAGTTTGGCTATTTTAACCGGAGGAAAAGGACCAAACTGGTAACTTCTTGAGCCTTGCTGTGAATCTTGACCCAAACTGCTGCAATCAGCAATAGTTACTTCATCCTCAACCTTTATTTGACTGTGCACTTTTAAATTATCGCCTTGATCCCCATCAGTTGAGGAATCCACTTTATTTCTTTTGAAGCAAATGTTAGTAACATCAGTTCCAAATGTCCTTTTCCTAGACTCGGCCAAACCATCACCTGATCCACTTTTAGAGTTCCCTCCTAAGCCCAACCACCTGAATGCTGGTTTCCTGGAATCTGCTGTATGAGTCTGTGGCTAAAAATAAAATCTTTAGTTTTAGGGTTATAGGCACATCATTTAATGGAACTCAGGAATTGAAGAAATTGTGATGGTAAATTGGTAATTGAGAAATGGAAGTTCATGGATTCATTTAAATTTTCAGTAAGCTCTTGCAATACCTTTTCAATAAGTTTCAAGGAAGACAGCACATTCGCAATGTCATACAGCCGTCTTACTTTTGCTGCAGAATCAAGTAATGGAGAGAACGTCAAGCAAAGAGTTCACAAGAACTACTAATACTCCATCTCATAAAAAACCAATTAGAAAACAATTACTTCTCATTAATGACGAATTGTGAGCATCCCCAAGCAATAGTTTTGCAGCTTCATCAAGGGAGAGTAGATTCACCTGAAATTGAATTACCTTTGAGTACCAAGATTAAGAGATATTTTCTTAACAATCAATAATGCATAGCAATGTTAAATTCTCTCACTTTAGAACAAACAAAAAGCTTGACAAAATTCTGCGTTAGAAGTCCGAGAGATTTTTCTTTTCTGTTATCTGTGAGAAAGAAACGAGAAAAACTTGGTCATGAAAATGAGATGAAAAGTTTATATGACAATCTAATAGATATTTGACAATCAGATACCACTTCTTCAATGACCCAATTCACAAGGATGTATTTGATCCCAACTTTTTCAGCATAACACAAATGCAGTAAAATGCATAATTATGACAAAAGGATAAATAGAATTTCAGTAATCATAGGCAATATCAATAAAATATATCTGAAAGTATAGAAAAACAATTACCGAATCTTGATGCGGCTGTGGATTTGACAGCGCTAATCGGCATTGAATTATCCTTTTGACTACCTGTGTTAGGATTGGAATCAAGGTCATCGTCATCATCGTTGTCGTCATCTGATGCCTAAAAAAAAAACCAATATGTGGATTACGCCATTAGCTAGAACCCCAGAAGAAAACAAAAAGCTACTCAAAATAACTGTAACCTTTATAAAGACAAAGGTTACAAACCCTTCTTCACCTACTTTCTCAAAATTATTGCCGTGCTGCTTCTTATCATCAAAACCGTGTAAATTATCTCTCAAACCCTCCTCCTATCATAACATAAACGACCCATGTCAGTACTATAAACAACCATATAATAAATGCGTGGACTTACATCAATAAAATCAACCTCAATCGACCAATCCAAATTATTAAAAAAAAGGAAGAAAGGAAGTCCCTTTATGACCTTTAACTCTTGTAGAGCTTTAGGAATGGCTCCAAACCCTTTCCATGTATACTTATTCTTCGCCTTTCTTGCAAGAACCTTAGAATCATCAATACCCATATCAGAAAAAGTCATCGACACTAGAAACGGAAACTAATTACCAAACTAAAAAAAAAAAAAAAAAAAACCAAGAAACTCACTCCAACGCTTTCCAAAACATTGACAATATCATAGATCCGCCGCCTCTCAACTCCTGCAGATCTCAAAACCGCCATTATAGTCATAATGCCACCCACAATCACATTCATAAACATACTCAATAATAATAATAATTTATCACTGTAATAGAGATAAAGCACCTAATTTCAGGGCAGCATCGTCAAGCCCAATCACTTCGATACCGTCTCTATCATACAAGCTCAAAAAGCTGCACAACAGCAAATCGAGCATTAAAAGAGACTCCAGGAACGAAATTAAATGAAACCAATTAATCAAGGAAGAGAAAAGATCGGTACTTTGTGCAAAGGAGGCCGAGGGATTTCTGTTTCCTACTGTAGGCGTGGTGCCGGCAAGATGATTCCGCCGCCGCCTCGCCAGATGACAACGGCATCGTTTTGTAGAGGCGGATCTGAACAGAACACAGGTGTGCGGGGAGCGTAATAAGGAATGCAGAATTAGAGAAGTGGAGTAGTAATTTAAAATAGAGTAAAGATACCGTTAAAAGAAGAAGAAAAGAGTAGGGAAATGGTACAGTAATGGCGCGGGCCTTTCCGAAATTTGATTTTGGTTTCCGTTTTGAAAAGTTTGGATGATGGGATAGATCAGCGGGAATTTGAATTGGAACCCGCCTATGGAAATACGAAATTACTGTTTTGTCGCCCGGCATTGAAAATAAATTCTAGGACCAAAAATAAATTAATCAACGTCCCTACAATTTATTTATTTATAGGAATTATAGAAACTGTAAGGTAAGGTTTGAAACAAATTTTATGTTTTGGATTAAAAGTGAAATTCACTTTAAATTTATAACCTTATTAGCTTCTATTTTAAATTTCTAGATTTATTAGCTCATACCCATTATTAATTTAGATTCATTTTCAAATTCTACAAGTTTTTATTATTGATTTTGATTTGGGGGTACTGCTTATACAATTAATAGTGTTAAAACTCTAAAATGTTTAATTGATTATTTGACCTAACAAAAATAATGACTGTATATTCATAAATGAATTATATAAAATTTTATGAAATTCATTTATACTATAAAAAATTTTGATTCTAACTTTGGAGAATTATTTTGTTAGTTTAAAAATGGTTCATATATGTTGATTAATTACTGTTTTGAGTTAAAAAAAATTTCAAATGAGAAATTTTTCTATAATTGTTACTATTTTATGTTTTGAATTACTCTTAAATTGATATAATCTATATATGCATTTACTTTTTTATGATAGATTTAATATTTATATTTTTATATTAAGTCATTTATAATCTTCTCATTCTTCTCATTTTTTATATTTACCCTAATAGGTTTATTTTTCTTTTTCCTTTAATTTTATAACTTAAAGTAATATTTTATAATATAAAATATAATAAAACGTCTAACTTGAGAATATGTATTTTATTTAATTATCTTTATGAATTTTCTAATAATAAAATTATTTTTGTAAAAATTAATTTTATGCAATTAAATTATTTATATTTTATGAAATTTTATAAAATATTATGAAAATATTCATAAATATTTGAAATAATTATAATATTAATGGATAAAAGATATTATAATATACGTAAATTTAATTTATTTTTTATTAATATTATTTATTACTTTATGCTTTGTGTAGTATACTAAAAATTCATAATAAATTTAAAATTATTATATCCTTAATATATTATTTTCATAATCAAATTGATAAAATAAAAAATCAATCAATGATTCGATTTTGCTAAATATCAAAATTAATTAACTAAAGAATTAGTTACAATAAAAAAAACTCATCAAAATTAGAATATTTGGTCAAAGTTGAAAACTAGATCAAACCATTTTAATTTAAAACTACATTGTTTTGTGCAAAAAATAAAATTTTTAAAATTATACTATTTTACTCAAATATATATACACACATGTAATGAGTTGAATTTATTAAATCAAATCAAATTGAAATCGATTAACTGATCAATTCAGTTTATAAGCTGATTTTAAAAATGTTACTAAATAATCACTTAAGATGTTAACATTAATCGCAAACAATTTTTTATTTATGGGTTACAAACTATCACAATTAGTTATCAGCCATAATTACCAATAATTAAACCAAAAGTACTCTTCAAAAACAACCTCAGAATGAAGTAAGTTATTCATTTATTTCGTTTCTTTATTAGTTATGCTGCGTTTGAACTGTAAATCATTTCAATTTTTTTTCTTTTCTTTTCTTTATACAATTTTTTTTTCTTTTTTCTCCTGGTTCTTATTACTTGCTTAGCGGCAAAGAGATAGTGATAGTGTATTTCTTATCTTTGCAAATTTGCTGAAAGGGAAAAATATTAATTTGTGATTTGGTACTTGGTACTGACATTTATGGAAACTTTAGAGTTTCAGCGAGCTTGTCAAGTTTTTGCACACCAAATTGCCATATTGTTCCCATATCCTTCTTTTTCTTTTGGGGGGTTGGGGAGGCGGGGGGGGTAGTGGAATCAAGTGTTCATGCATGTTTTTGCTTCATGAGATGTTATTAGATTATTACTTTGGCCAAAAAGGCATTCCTCATAAGCCACAGATATTTTGGATTTTGAGATATTTCTTCAAATTCTTTGTCCCCGTTTCAATTTGCATTAGAAGGCAGGCTCTGTTGTTCAGCTATACTATCAGATTCTCATTAATGTTGATGTGGTGTGAGGGAATTAATGAGAATGGAAGCCTAATCAATATTACCATGTAGGGTCATTCTGATTTCTTTTGTCTTCACTTCAATGTTGATGCCCCCATAATTGTTTTAGTGGCTTGAGACATGCCTTGTAATGTTATTATGCAAGCTTCCCTTACTTTTCCATAATCCCTGGTAGTCCAGTGCTCTGTGTTTTTGTCTACCTGCTATCTGCTCCTCTCCCTGTCATGCTACTTCCTTTCAGACGAATGAATGCTGCTCTATTAAATCTAACTCTGACAATATATTGAACTGGCAACTGTTGCCCTTTATTCAAATTATCTACTTGAATGTATGCAGAGAAGAAGGGAACACATTACATCCCAACTAACAGTGGCTTGCTTACAAAAAATATTGCCTTGTATTTCTATCTTGCAAACAGAGTAGGTATTGCAATGAGGTCTTTAATATTTAGGAGCTAACTTAAATTTGCGGGGAAAACGACCACATCTACTCTGTAAACTCAGTATTTCTTTAACAAAACCTTGGTTCCCAGTTAACAAAAGCTCATCAAGAACTCGACTGAATGCAAGTTTTCGAGGCAAAAAACCTCTATCAACCCTCCCAACCAATAACTTCCCTGCGACCAAGAGATCATCAGATTTCTTCCTCACAAACATTGCACTTATCAGCATGTTGTATGTATCCAAATTGGGCAAACAATTCCTACTACCCATCGTCTCAAACAAATCCAACACCTTCTCAATTTTTCCTGCATCACAAAAGTACCTAATCAAAATATTATACATTTGAACATTCGCCTCACATTCATCATCCCTCATTCTTTCCATAAACCCCACTGCCCTCTCCATTTCACCAGCATGACACAATCCTCTAATCACCAAGTTATAAGTTATCGCATTAGGCACGTAGCCCTTCTTTACCATCTCATCAAAAACCAATATAGCATTCTCCACGCTATCCTTCTTACACAAGACCTGAATCAAAGCATCATATGTAGCCACAGAAGGGAGCACTCCTTCCTTCACCATCAGTTCAAAAAACTTTTCGAGTTCGCTTAATCCAGCAACACCAAGCCCATGAATCACACTAGTATAACTAACAACATCAACCTCACATTTCCTCCTCTTCATCTCCAAAAAAAATTCCCAGCCTTCATTAACCTGACCAGCTCTAAAAAACCCATTAAGCATTATATTAAAAGTAGTCAAATTTGGACTCAAACCTCTCCACCATCTCCTTCAACACCTCCAAAGCTTTGGGTGTCCTCTTAACCAAACAAAACCCACTATCAATAATATTATAACTAACACAATCAGCCTTAAACCTACCCTTTAAAGCCTTGAAAAGATTACAAGCCATTTCCACTCTTTTCGACTTGCACAACACATCAATAACGGTATTAACGAAGAAAGATCTTGAAAGACATATTCATGCATAGACAAGAACGCTTTAACAGTCCTATGTGGTTTTCCTGAAGCAGAGTACCTTTCGGCGATGATGGCGAAAGTTCTCGCGGAGGGGCCGAGGCGAGAGGAGCGCATGCGGGAGATCAGGGACCAGAGGGAGCGAAAGTTGCGGAGGCGGGCGGAGATGTCGATGGCATGGTCGAAGGAGGCAGGGTGATGGATGTAGAAAGGGTGGCGGGATAGGATGGTGAAGAATTGGAGGGCGATAGGGCCGTGGCTCCATAGGCGTTTAAGGATGGTGTTGACTAGATGTGGGGTCCACTATGTTTAGAATTTTTGGGTTGGAGGAATTGAGAATCAGAGTGGCTAGAGCGGTGGGTTCAATTGGGAGTGTGGTAGTGAGTTTGTGGGTTTTTGGTGTAGGTGGTTGGATGCAAGCATTTTTGGGGTCACATTTTGGAGGCTGAGAGTGAAAAGGATAGCCTCTTTTCTTTTCTTTTTTTTACTGTTTGTAAAAAAAGAATTGCATTTTTAACTTGGAGGTAAAATAAAAGAGAGAGAAAAATAAAAATTAATGATAATTTTTCATTGTTTTAGATTGAAAAAAATAAGAGTTAATGAAAATAATTTTTATTTTTTTATTTTTACTTCAAAATAAAAAAATATGATAATTAAAAGAAATTATAATGAATTTATGTTTTTATCCTTGATATTTTTATATTAAAGAGGGAAAATAAATTTATTTTTTCTCTTTTATCCAAATATGAAGAGTATTTTTTTTCTTTATTTTTATTTAAATATGAGGATAGAAAATAAATAAAAAGATAAAATATATTTTTTTCTCTCCAAATAATTTTCCAAGCATAAGGGTGAAAGGCTGAAAGTTCAGCGTTTGTGACAAGCGGAGAAGTTGTGGTTTGGGCTCTCTTGAAATGGGCTTTGCTATAGCTGTCTCTATATGTGTGTGTTTTCTTGTTCAAAAACCTGGGCGCCTAATTGAACCACTAAAGCTCTAATTTTGATTTTAGAAGAAGAAGAAGAAGAAGAGGAAGAGGAAGAGATCGATGAGTTCAAGAGAGAATTGTAGAATTGAGCTTAGAACTGCAATTCGCCAACTCAGCGATCGCTGTCTTTATGCTGCATCCAAATGGTACCTTCTTCCGCTCTAAAACCCTAAACCCAAATTGCCATTCTCTCTCTCGTGCTCTTTCTTCATTTGTGAATGAGTTTTCTTTAAGTTTATGCTATTTGTTTTTCTTTTGAACGTCTTTTCTTGCTTTAGAATTGAATTTGTCTCTTGCTTTGATCTCTACTTGAGTAATGAATGGGTTCTCCAAAAGGAAAATGTAAACTTTACTATCCTAAACACATCCCTTAAGCTAGTTTCAAAAAAAAAAAAAAACGAAAAAAACCACATCCCTTAAGCTTAATTTAGTGAATTTCGATTGTTATTTGTGCAAACCAGATTGAAAAAAAGTAAGAATTTTTCTTTCTAAAAATTTAAGCAAAATTTTAAATTCCCTTTGAGACCCGTTTCAGTTATTTTGCCGCTAGCAATGTGTGGTTTTGGTTTTATTATTAGTGGTTTTCAGGGCAGGAGAGCAGCTGGTGGGAATCGAGCAGGACCCTGCAAAGTTCACTCCTTCCAACACCAGATTCCAGCGTGGAAGCTCTAGCATTCGCAGAAGATACCGCACCAATGACATTACTTCCACGCCAGCAGCTGGTGTTTCTTATGTTTCTACTCCAGTGATGGAGGAAGACGAGATGGTGGATGGAGACTTCTACCTTCTGGCAAAGTCATACTTTGATTGCCGAGAGTATAGAAGGGCTGCACATGTGCTTCGAGATCAAAATGGAAAGAAATCTGTGTTCTTGAGATGCTATGCCCTTTATCTGGTTTGTTCCATTCTTATCTATATTTCAGATATTGGAATTGATATTTTCCAGTACATTCATTTTGTTTGTAGGATGTATTAGTCAGGGAGTAAATATAGCTTAGTGTTTCTTCAGCAAGTTCTTTGTGGTTTAATTGTTTTAGATTGTCTGAAAAGTTCCTGTATTTTTCTTTACTCATTGGGGAAAAGACAGGTATTAGAAAATCAGAACGCAATGATGCTTTAAAGGAAAGTCACACTCTCTTGTAATATTTAACCTTATATGATTATTAGTCCAACTAAAAACACTAAGTGAGGCAAGCCTTGTAAGAACCAGAATTAAAGAACCTGGTGTCAGGAAAAAAGAAAGCTATCTTATGCCATAGAGATTGTGCCAGCAAGTGTTGCTTCTTGAGTAGTAAATCTAGATCCTGGACCTTTTCTCAAACTAGAATTTAGTAATTGCAAAGTTCTTAGCTACATTCATTATGAAACGTATTGAGGGGATTGTGGAAATTCACATTGAATAGATTTGGGCTGATGACGCTAACATAGTTTTTGTTTTTGGAATCCAATTTCATAGAGAAACTAGTAACCACTTCCACATAGAACCATTGAAGAAAAGCACTTCTGAATTTAGACTGCTGGTTCAATAGCAAGTTTTTGTTATCCTGCTCTTTTAATTGGTTCATGTGACATGCTCTCCAATTCTCTTGCATGAATGGCTCTCCATCAAGCTTTATATTTTATTTCTGTTAGAGTTTACTAGTACCTCTGAAGACTGCTTATGGTAGTTGCAGACTTGTCGTTGCATTCAGAGTCTAATGTTGACAACATGTTATGTAATAGATGCATGCACATGTTTTGAAATTTAATTTGGTATAACCAAATTATGCTCAATCCTCAATTAATATTATGCTTTTGAAGTTCTGTATTTTTATCTTTGCCTGTTATTTGGTTTAAAGGCTGGAGAAAAGCGGAAAGAAGAAGAGATGATTGAACTTGAGGGACCTTTAGGTAAGAGCGACACAGTGAATCGCGAGATAGTATCTCTGGAGAGAGAGTTGTCAACGCTCCGTAAGAATGGCATGATTGATCCCTTTGGCTTGTACTTATATGGTCTTGTACTTAAAGAGAAAGGCAATCAGAGTCTTGCTCGTACAGTTCTAATAGAATCTGTTAATAGCTATCCTTGGAACTGGAGTGCCTGGTCAGAGCTGCAATCTTTGTGCACTACAGTTGAGATCTTAAACAATATTACCCTCAGCAACCATTGGATGAAGGATTTCTTTCTTGCCAGTGCTTACCACGAACTAAGGATGCATAATGAATCCTTAGCAAAATATGAATATCTACAAAGCACTTTCAGCTTCAGTAATTACATACAGGCTCAAATTGCAAAAGCCCAGTATAGTCTAAGGGAATTTGAACAAGTTGAAGTTATATTTGAAGAACTTCTAAGGAACGATCCCTATCGAGTAGAAGACATGGATATGTATTCCAACGTGCTCTATGCGAAGGAGTGTTTCTCTGCCCTCAGTTACCTTGCTCACAGGGTATTTTTGACGGACAAATATAGACCTGAATCCTGTTGCATTATTGGAAACTATTACAGTTTAAAGGGGCACCATGAGAAATCTGTTATGTACTTTCGGAGGGCTCTAAAGTTGAACAAGAATTTTTTATCTGCCTGGACTCTTATGGGTCATGAGTTTGTTGAGATGAAAAACACTCCAGCTGCTATTGATGCCTACCGACGAGCTGTAGATATCAATCCTCGTGATTATCGAGCTTGGTATGGGCTGGGACAAGCGTATGAGATGATGGGCATGCCCTTCTATGCTCTTCACTATTTTAAGAAGTCTGTTTTCTTGGAGTCAAATGATTCTCGTTTGTGGATTGCCATGGCTCAATGTTATGAAACTGATCAGCTTCACATGCTTGAGGAGGCAATCAAGTGTTACAGAAGGGCTGCAAATAGTAACGATAGGGAGGCAATTGCCCTGCACCAGTTAGCAAAGCTCCATGCTGAGCTCGGGCGTTCTGAAGAGGCAGCATTTTACTACAAGAAGGACTTAGAGAGGATCGAAGCTGAAGAGAGAGAAGGACCAAATATGGTTGAAGCTCTGTTGTTTCTTGCCCAACACTGTAGAGAGCAGAAGAGATTTGAAGAAGCAGAGGTGTATTGCACCCGTCTCTTGGATTTAACTGGCCCAGTGAGTTCTATGATCTATTTTGTCTATAATTTTAATTGAGAAATTTAATGTCCATATTATAAGTTTCACAAAAACAGATGTAAATTTAGATTTTTATTTTTTGGCATCTTTGTTCATGGTTTCAGGAGAAGGAAACAGCAAAGAGTATGCTTCGAGGAATGAGGACTGCAGATTCCAGTTTCCCTTTAATGGATGTTGAACATTTTCATCCTTGAATTCCACTGACCTTATAAAGTATGTCCATCTTTCCTCAGTGTCGTGATTATCAAAATAAGCTACAATGAAGTTCTTTGATGTTATCCAGTTGTGATGCCAAAGTATATATCTGGATTTTGATGCTGCAGAGCTATTGGAATGCTTTTAGCCTCGCTCTCACCCTTTAAGAAGATAGAACGGTGTTATAAATGGAGAAAATGGTTTGAGTCTGAATGTGGTACTGCGGTTCAGTAATTTCTAGAATTCACTCCTGTAGCTTGAGGTACATCTTTCTTGACTAACTGTTGTACTCTGAATCTTGCAATTCATGCTGCCCTCTTGTAATGCTATGAAGCTTTCGTAGTCAGTTGGATAACGAACCAAAAGGAATTATTTATCTTCTGTTGTATTATTTGGAGTGATAAGATACATTTGGGATTCAATTTTCTGCAATGATATGCAAGAATTCGAGTTTGCCTTATTGTTAAACCTACCTGGACTAGGTGGCAAGTATCTCCAGTCGGCAACCAGATAAAGATCACCATAAGATACTTAGGAAGGGGGTAGTGCCAAATGTCAATGAAAGTGATAAGTTCGGGGACTTGAAAGCTCTTCGAAAAACTCATGTAAATTTGTTGGGGTCATCCATTAATTAATAGGATAAATTGTAGTCGTTTCTTGTGACTACTCGTTAGAGAGAATTCGTGCAACTTTAGATATTAGAGCTTTTATTTTTATTTGCTTTGATCAAAATTTTTTATTTCTTAGTTATTTCCAACATTAGTTATTTCCAACACAACTTAGCTGTAGCTTCATAGTAATTAAGTGAATGTTCTCATAATGAATTTTACTGGCGTGGTTGCTGTAAAGTGGACGAGGATTAGTTCATATTACAACCGGCTTTGTAATGAAAACTTTCTAGTAGTAGTTGGACTCTCTATCTTGGTGCCTGTGTTAGGAAGGAAAATTGATTTCCAGGTAAAAACAAGCTTTAAGCATACTATAATCCAAACCAGAGTTTATTTCTTTCAGCTCAAACACAGTTATCATCATCACAAAACATCAACAATGAAATGTAGATATTGTATCCGACATTCTTGTTTTTCAGTTTGAGAACATAAAAGCACCTATTTCACTTCATTTAGGATCAGTGAAGATGTTGTTGAGATTTGGCATTATTTCAGGGGCCCTGTTTCGGACATATTTCCTTAGAAAATGCTCAGCGTACTTCTCGCCCTCCGCAAAGTTTTCCAGAACTCCGGCAGCCCTGTTTTGCTTGTTAACCCTGTTTCCATTACCGAAAATGGTTCAGATTATCAATAAATCCCATCAAATACACGCACTTTCTTATGCAAGCATAACAAATAAATCCATCCCACTCTTCACATAATCAAACAACAAACAGAAATTTTAGCCAAGATATCAATCAAATAAATAACTAATGGCTTAAAGTTAAAACACAATATGCAGAAAGCGAAACCTAATTAGCTCTTGTCCGTCTCAGCCACCACAAACCACTTGTTGATCTTTATTGTCATCCAAACACCACACAACTAAGCTGGTCTCAGTGATTTATAGGAAAAAAGAGGAAGGCACACCTGACTTCGGGGTTGATGCAGATGTTGCGGACCAGCTGTAACCCGCAGATACCGATGGCAACTCCGACGGCCGCGAACAGAGGATACACCTACAAAGTCACAAAAACAAGCATTAATCAGTAAGATCTATCTACAGCTCTATTCAAGTCAAATAAGAATCAATAACCGCCATAAAAGAACAGATCCGGCCTGTAACAGACGGATCTTGACGCACCTCAGGCCTGAACCATCGACTTCCTGCCATTTCGGCTAACCGGACAGAGATTGTCGACCTTTCGTGGAAGGAAATGAGAAATTGAAAGAAGTAAAAGGAAATGTGACTTTATCTTAACTTTGGAGATCGTGCCGTTTTCTTTTGTCTTTTTTTTTTTTTTTTTGGTTCTGGAAATCGAATAGTGCTTGGATAGTTTTCGGAGAACAAAGTTTGTTGTCCAAAGGTGTACGACACGTCGACCACTAAGTAAGTGTATTTTAAATTCTAAAGGCCCGTGACTAATGGCGTTCTTGTCTTTACATTTTATCTTTTTTCTTTTTTCAATTTCTTTAGTTTTGGTTAATTTTTTTAATGAGAATATGCCGCAGATAGTTGGCTTAACTTGGGAGGGAGAATTTTAGGGTTACCCAATATCAGCGAAAGACAGTTGGCAATATTTCTTTTTACTTTTTCCCCTTTTGTTTATGTTCTCAATAATATGTTTGGCCGGCAATTGTAACTCTTTTTTGTTTTTGAGTGATGCCAGTAATTGTAACGTAAATATTACAGAATATGATTTGAAGAAAACTCGAATGAACAAAACACTATGATTGCGACGCTTTGGAGCCATTGCTTCTTTCAGATTATATACATCAAAAAGTGTATGCTGTGCTTTCAACTATAAATTTCCATACAATTACCAAAACTTCTGCAAAGTTTCACTATTCTTTTCTAATCCTTCAAAACATTTTATAGATATTGAAAAGCAGAATCAGGAAAACTTCTTGGTGGCATGTAATTTCTGGAAACTGACTTTCAACTATCAGTCGCAACAGTTGTGACATAAATTTTGATCATGTTTTTTACTTGTTGCAACTAATGCCAATTCCTTCTCAGTGGGTACTCCATCAGCCATGAGCCATCACCTTCTTGATCCACTATAAAGCATAGTCCAGGCCTACTCACCTTCTTCATCTGACTATGCTTTACGAGCACGGTCACGCCATGAACCTTGTTGCTTTGCCAGCACCTGAAACCAAACAAAGAACTGCTCAAACTCACTCTCTCTCTCTCTCTCTCTCTCTCATTAAACCACTTACCTTCTCACTTAAAAGGCCTGAAGCAACTTCAATTTTGTTGAGCTCCTTTTCATTGCTGTCAGCCTGTGGCTCACTGTCAGAAATCATGGATCCTGGAAGTGCTGGTACTCCAAATATGGCCTCATCATGAGCAGCTTTAATTGCATCCTCTTTTCTGGCCTTCACACATGTGGACTACATTAGAACCTATTTAACAAACTTATGTCTCAATATGACCAGATTCTAAGTACCAAGATTTACGATCATCAAATGAGACCTAACTGAAAGAGTGAGTAGAACATAAACAAGGAACTTTACGATCATCAAATGAGACCTAACTGAAAGAGTGAGCAGAACATGAACCAGGAACATACCTCGACAGCAGAAAGCCTGAAGCTCTGGCCTATGTGTTTGACCAGAGCTGCATCATCTTCCGCAGCTGTATATCAGGCAAAGATATAATGTCAACTCTACTTTGCACAATCAACTATTTAATCAATGCCCAAATCAACTCAATGCTACAGCTCCAAAGAGTCCACTTGAGATAATTACAGACACAAAACAAACATTACTTATTGATATTAATATTAATTTATAATTAACTAATTGTAATATGGACAAACTATAAGAACACAAGATAGAAGCAACAAAAAATATATTTTTTGACATGGAGCATGCACTTTACAATCCACATTTTTAGGTTCAACCATTAATAGAACAATGCAAAGAGGAAGGCAAAATTAAAATGTTACCAGGCAAAATATAAATTAGAAATGCAATCTGCATAGTCATGTCTAACCTTCGATTTCCTCATCATCAAGTGGGGCATCCTTGTTGAATTCAAATCGCTCCCAACCAGAGCCCACACCCTGTTCTGTATCTTTTTCAGCTGCATGCAAAATGCACCAGAATGTTGTCTAAATTTATTTTCAATAGAACATGTGCCCAAATTCAAAAGCAAATACTATTTCCTTCAAGCAATAAACTTCTGGCAGGAGTAACCAAGATAGATTGGCATGTCTATTCACAAGAACTATGGCAGTATTCTATCCAACTATTTGCAGCATTACAAAAATTTTTAATTTGATTTAAATGTTAAATTGTAGTAAGGTTCTTATTTATTAAAATTTAGAAACAATGTCAAGAAACAGAAGAAAACAACGTGCATTAAAATGCTGTCCCCCTAGTCCCTGAAATTATATGCAACATGCTAAAACAATAACAGGAACAGTGAAATTTGTCTTGAAACAAAACATCCAACCATAAGCAATAATTACGATATGTCTCAACTTATGAGGGACAGGACACACAGCACTGACTAATATGGACATCCACAAGGGCCCTGCCCAACTCCTATAACAATTACAATATGATAACACTAGATATAGATGACATTTCTATGAACCCCATATCTGCCGTTGCAGTCACTAAAACTACTTTGAAGAGAGCATTATAGAGACATATCAACTTTTCTCAACATATCCATGTGCAAAATTATGGTTTAAACTATTGCCAAAAGATTATCATTACCTTCACATTTTTAAAGCTTATCGTCACCTTCACATTTTTCAGTTTAAGGCATTGAATATGAAGTCCATCTATGCTACAAGATGATAAGTTCTTTGGGTGGAAGTATCAACCTCAACAAGTTATTGTGGTTTCAACTCCAACACAAGGATGATTAGATTGCAGCATCTTAGCTTAGGCATACAATCAGTACAGTTGAACTAGTAACATAATTTTCAATATAACATACACATGCCATTAAAAATCAAAGTAACCCAGGTCAGATAATATGATAAGTCAAAAGACAAACTACATTGGCAAAAGTAAATCGTTTCAAATGAATTAAAGAAAAAATTAACAATAAAAGAAAACGTAACCTGGGAATAGTAGATACTAATGTTCTATTAATATCAACATAAAATGTCTTCTTTGATTTAAAAATGCAATTTATGTACTCCAAGATTAAATTTCAAACCAATTACCCTAACCACCTCACAGTTTTTGTAGTTCATCAATTTCTGCAAATTTTATTTGTTGCCTTGCAAATATGTGCCGTCCATTTTATGATTTCAAATAAAAATTTTCTTCTGCATAGATACATATAAATTACATTGTTGGTGATTGCTCAATAAAATATCCACTCTGGAATCTCTTTAGACAAGGTAAAAGATAACAATTTAACTAAATTAATACTGAAGGATGCTGATCTCCTACCAGTTTCATGAAGCTGAAGTTTCATCCTGGCTTTGACTCTTTCAGCCGGTGTCTGCTCAACAAAGAAACCCAGTTTTTCAATGCTTCACAATTAATAGCAACAACACACACACACACACACACACATAGAGGAGAGACACCGAGAGAGAGAGAGAGATAGAGAGATTGGGCTTCTCTCTAAAAACTTGCTCTTAAATCATATTAGGAGGCACTATGCAGTAGATTTTATTTTGACATTTGAAGTGACTTTTTAATTGGAAAATATTCAGTCATTTTATTAATACACATAGACAAGCAGCGAAGCTAATCTTATCTCATACTTTGTCAAATGCTACAATTGCTTTCACCTGACTTCTCACCATCTAGAATTAGCATGCTGGACTTTTTTGCAACTTATCACTAAATTCCTTCCCACATTCATGTTTGATTCCCATAATTTAATTCCAAGACATAAATAAGAGGAAATTTGCTGTACGCCCAAAAAATGCAGTTCTATCATCAAACAAAGAAAATGTCCAATGGGCCTCATGCAGGCTACAGACCCAACATTTCACTTAATTTCTCGTGGCAATTCACAAGCAGCTTCTGCCAGACACAACTAAACTAATAGAACTCAAAATTTTGCAAAACAGCAGTGTTGCAATGTCTAATTGGTCTTTGAAGTAATGAGAACTCACCCATTATTACATTCTCAATACCAAATTTAAACAAGTAACTGATTTTCCCTCATGTTCACCATTCTACATAAATTAATCAACTACTGCATTAGTAAGTTAAAGAATTCTAGCTCCGGAAAGCTAATATTTTCTAACTAACCATCAGATTACTACTTAAAAATCCAAAGTCTAAACCAAAAATATCATGACAGGTAAACCTGAGGCAAATCTCAATATCCCAAATTTGGAAATACAGCCTATATATGACCTTTGAATTATAGATAAATGTAAACTCCAGTAAACAAAAAGCAGCAAACATACCATATTTTTATAGCCTTGAATCAATCGTGAGTAATCGACGCCCCCATTCCTCCCCTTCTCCTCTCTCTTCCGCTCATCATCTGCACTCCTGCTCTCGTCCCACCTCCTCCGCCCTCGCGTGGATAAGCTCGGACTCCGGCTCCGATTTCTCCTCTCCGACCTCCGGTCTCGACGCGGGGACACGCTCCGACTCCTACTCCTGTTCCTCCTATCTCTATATCTCTCTGTGCTTCTACTCCTCCTGTGCCTCTCCCCGCTTCTTGAACGGTCCCTATGCCTATGGCCATGGCTCGAGTCTCTGCTACTCCTCTCCGAAACCCTAGACGATGGCAGCTCATCTCGAGACTGTTTTTTCTTGAGCTTGTTTTGAATGGCTTTGAGCTGCGCTTCCTTTTCAAATTTCGAGGTCTGCGTAGGGCTGGAGGATTTGACAAAATGGCTAAGAAATGATGAGGAGGAAGGGAGAGCTGAGCCTCTTGAAGGAGACGAATCGCTGTTGCCGGAGAATCCGAGTCCTTGCTTGAATCGGGCGGCACCTTCGCCTTTGCGCGTCAGCTCCTCGTAGTAGGCAGCTGCTTTCTCTTCCTCCATGTTTGGGTTTGATTGGCGGTTTTGATTTTCGCCGATACAAATCTGCGACGAGTGCCTGTGCGTAGGTTGCTGTAGGCCATCAAACGGTGTCGTGTAAATGTCCCAATGGTTATGGGCCATCCTTGCTGGGCTACTTTTGTTTGGACTTTTTGGGAGGGAAAAAAAAACTTCCCTTGTTACTTTGACACAAATTTTCAATTAAAAAAAAATAATAAAATGAAAACTCATTTGACATTACTTGGGAGAGTAAAAAAATGTGGAAAATTTTATGTATTTATAAAATATCGTACGGACGAATTTGACCTCTCATCTATTATTTGAAACAAAAATGATTTTTGAATCACATTAATTCAAATTAAAATAATAATTATGATTTGATATAATATTTATGATTATTTTAATCTTTATATAAAAAAATAATGTAACAAGGAATAGCATTAGTAAAATGATAAATTATCATAAGTTGTTTATAAATCATTTAAATCACATTTTCACTAAAAAATAATATTTGGTTCACTATTTAAAAAGTAACAAAGTTTGCAATATTGAAATTTATTACGTATCAAATAAGAGAATAAAAATTCAATTATTAGTGGGATGCTCCAATATATAAATCAATGGAGGCATAATCCTTCCCTTTATTTTTTTTTTTAGGTAATTAAAATAGCGCTATCTCTCTCCCTTTCTGAAATGTGAAATGTGTGTGATGAGGTAGACTGGAATGAGCAGTGACATAGGGATTGAATATGTGAACAGAAATGATAAGAAACATATAGAACAATGTCGCCATTGGATACTTCCTCTATTAAGTCCAAGCAACAAAGAAATCCAAAAAGCAAATCCCACGAACCTCCCAAAAAGATCTCACCACTCCAACTTCAAAGCATAAAATCCCAAACAGATTGCGCTTCTCTGCATCACTAATTAATTAACTGGCAAAACGGCTTTTTGCGATTTAATGTCACTGCTACAGTACTTAATTATGAGTAAGATCTCCTCCACTCCATTGCACGCAAATGGAGGATTATCATATCTCGCGGGTCCTACCGTATCAATCTCTTCAGATTTTCGTCACCGTACATACGTGTTTTTATATTTTGAGGGATCTGACACGACGGATCACGGCCACCCTCTCCAGGTCCTTGCTCTTAGCAACTTCCAATATTTCTCAGTTGCATTTTTATTACATAAAAAATTTTTAAAATAAAAAATAAATCAAAATAAAAAAATTTAATGATATTTTTAAAATTTTTGTTTATATTGAAATATAACATTCTTCTTAAATTAAAAAAATAATTTGATTGACCAATGATAAGTAAAAATGATAAAATCATTTCATATATTCATCTTTTAATTCATTTGTTATTTTAACAACAATTTCTGAACTATTTTTATTTTTATGTGTATTTCGACGCGGCTGGGTGATCCGGTTCTCCATCGTCAGGTCTCCGCCACCAAGTAACCATTTCAGCTCCAAAATCTATTATTGTTTTTTTTTAAAAAGAAAAAATTGACGGGACGAGTTGACTGTTGGTCAACAGATTTGTATTTGGACGCGTGAGTGGGATCAGATCAGATCAGGCAAAAGGCTGTTTTCTGCTTCGAAATTGAAGCTCTCTGTGAGTTTTGACTTTTCTTTGTGTCAGTATACATATACACAATACAAAATCAAAAATAAATCCTACTATTTTCGCGCATAATATAATTGGATATTATACAAATTAAACTTTAATTTAATAATTTTATTAAATTAATATTTCATTATATTATAATGCAATTATTTATATTTTATTAAACATAATCTGGTATTTATTTTTTGATCCCAACCAAAATTATATATTTGCCGCTGAATTAATAATTTAATGCTTAATTATTTTACATATAGGAGATTCTTAAAATGAAATTAACAAAATTTAGGACTCTGACTTTTTATTATGAAATTAGCATCTAGTTAATAATTTAATAATAATTAATAATTCATTTAAATCTTGCATCTCCTAATATAACATTCTGAGTTATATATAAATCAATTAAAGAAATTATTTATAATTATATGTTTATATTATTATTACTACTACTACATTCAAAATTTTAATATGTAAATAGAGATATGGCTGCGTAAAAGTCTAAGGAAGCACTAAGCCCTCCTCCGATTATGAAAGAATTTATAATCAAACAGGATAATATTATAATTTTAATATTTCTTAAAAGTCAAATTTAAAATAAATAAAGGTGCATTTGAAAAGTAATATGAAATAATGAGGTTTTCTATAATATGATAATTATTCAGGGACTACTTTCATATTTTATGAAATTATAAATATAACACTATGACGCTACACTTTTTCTTTCTTAGTCTTATTTTTTCAATTTAATTTTAATGTTATTTTATTATTAAATCAATTGATTATGTATGTATTTATTAAAACTATTTTTTATTTTATCTTTCTTCATGATTATTTTAATTATTTTAAAACTAGTTTGTCATTAACTCTTGAATTGACTCTAGCAATAACAATTATTATTAGAAAAATTTATCTTTATTTATAATAAATTAAATTTTATAATGTACATTTTCATTGACAATAATGATAATTCTTTAAATTTTTCATTAAAAATATAATGGAAATGAAAAAAAATATTAAAAAAACAATGTCCATTTCTTGTAATCTAAAATATTTAAAAAAAAATGTTCATTTCTTGTAATCTAAAATATTAAAAAAAACAATGTTCATTTCTCGTAATCTTTCATTTTGTTTTTTTTATATTTTCATCAATTAGAATCATAATTTATATATTTTATGTACTTCTTTCCTTATCTATTATAAATGTAATTATAGTAATTTATTGATTTTTACAAAATCACTATTATTACTTTATGAAATTTTATATATTATT
>CATIWR010530250.1:0-23408 GCA_949677035.1 Omphalea diandra | reverse complement strand
GAGGTTCATTGGCAGGGTCATCAAAGATCGATCCTAATCAAATTCCACGGCCCATTCCAGGTTCCTCTGTGGTTCTGCATGATACTCGTCAGGGAAATCAAGCTAACCCACCTCCGGTATTTAATCCTGCATGATTTTTTTCTCTCCTCCTTTTTTCTTCCTCAAACTCACTTACAGTTTTGCTTACTGCAGCAAAGCGATTCATCTGACTAGTTTTTTTGTTTTTCTCTTCTGATTATTTGTGTTGTTGTAAAGCCTGCTATGAGTGATTACATTGTTAGAGATACTGGAAATTGCAGTCCACGCTACATGAGGTGCACAATCAATCAGGTCACAGTCAACATTTAAAATGCCATGACTGGCACTAGGTTTTGTGTTTAATTTTGAACAAACTATTGGATATCTCTCTTTTCCTCTCTCATGCACTTTCATAAGGGAAGTTTTTTTTTAATCATTATTGATGATTTTTTTCTTAAATTTTCAGATCCCATGTACTGTTGATCTTTTGACAACATCTGGCATGCATCTGGCTTTGTTGGTTCAACCTTTGGCCCTTCCTCATCCATCTGAGGAGCCCATTCAGGTAATTGAATATTTATTTCCTCTCTCTCTTAATTTTTCTATTTAATTTCATGAAAGGAAGAATTGATTTGTTCATTTATCAGTGAAACAAGGATTTAAGTTCTTTTTTCTTTTTCACCCCTCTCTTGTTTGGAAAGATAGGGATTTTTTTCTTTCTGATATATCTTGTCTACTCTGACTGAGGAGAATAGGGTAGTTTCTGAAATTCCAGAGACATTGAAGCTTCATGTCTCCAAAAATAAATAAATAACCTTGACAACCTTTTCGTCATACTTCCACTATTAATTTCAATTGCAAACTTTTCCATACAGCTCTGGTATTTTTACTTCAAAAAAAACCAATAGTTGTTACATTTATTTTCAAATGCATATTTAATTAAGAATTTTCTAGTTTATCAAAAAGTTATGTGGTTGTAGCTTGTAGATTTTGGAGAAACTGGTCCTGTTCGCTGTTCTCGTTGCAAAGGCTATATAAATCCTTTCATGAAGTTCATTGACCAAGGAAGAAAGTTCATTTGTAATTTATGTGGTCAGTATATTCTATTATTATTGTGTTTATTCAGAATTCTTGTGCAGTTTAATCGTTACTGTTTGGATGGATAAAGTGCAATGTGATATTTAGGATAGTCTTCACCTTTGTGGCCCTTTGCCTAATTACCCAAAAAATAGTTGTTGCATAGTACATGCCTTACATTTAAGTTTCTTAGTTGCCAGAACTTTTGAAGCCTTTGACTTTCACATCAGCTTGAATTCAGATGTGTCACCTGTGAGTTAAAATTTGTGGTTTGACATGAACTTTAATAGTCATTTGGATTTAATGTTTAATAGATGTTCTAATTGCATATGTTGCTTCTTTGAACATATAGAGTTTTTTTTTTTAAATTGTTTTCAGTGGCTTGGCAGTTTCTGATATCATGTTCCCTGAATATGTTGGCAAGACATTGACTTTATGATTTTGCCCCATTTTTGGCAGGATTTACTGATGTAACTCCCCGTGACTACCACTGCAATCTGGGCCCAGATGGTAGGCGTAGAGATGCTGATGATAGGCCTGAGCTATGCGGGGGAACAGTTGAATTTGTTGCCACTAAAGAATATATGGTTTGTTACATTATACAATCTGCAGTATTTGTTGCTGAAATTTATTTTTCCATACTTTTTCTTTTCCTGTTTCTTGTATGATTTACTGGATATATGATTCTTCGAGATATTTATCTCGTCCCAGGTGCGTGATCCCATGCCAGCTGTGTATTTCTTTCTTATTGATGTATCCATGAATGCCCTACAAACTGGTGCTACTGCTGCAGCTTGCAGTTCAATCAATCAAGTTATTGCTGATCTTCCTGTGAGTTTGATGCCCCTTTTGTAGGATTTTCTAGCATGTAACACTGTGTACGAGATTGTTTTGAATTGCACCTTTTCATGGCATCTTGATGGACTTACTGGTACCATGATTATGTGTAGTGTACTTGCCTGCGTTTATGAACTCAACATTGAAAGCATCTTCTGGCTTGCTTCTGCTCCTATCATCTCCAGGGGCATAATACATTTATCGTTGGAGGTTATGATGTACAATTTCCAGTTTTATGCAAACATTTTACATAAATATTTTTAGAAATTTTTACTTAGGCCTCCAAAACTTGGGAATTATACCCTTGAAATCTTTTAAATTTTGCATTCCTTATCTCTGCCCTTAGTCCCTTAAATATGATTTTTTTTTTTATTTACTCTTGTGATTTTTATGTTCTCTCTGTATTATACATACTCATGGGATTCTAAAATCTAGAAATTTTCATTCCACTCGTCTAAAAATGTTTTTTTTTTTTCGAGTGACCATTGCTCTTGGCCTCCTCCTGTCTTGAAGTTCTAGTTCTATCCCGGAACATCCATTCTTCATCGCTGTTTGCTTAGATGTTGACTGTTGAGAAATTTTTTACTTGTTTTTTTGGTTCTTACAGATCTAGGAAGAAAAATTCTATTTTAAATATTGATTGTTGACAAATTGTCTTTGCAGGAAGGTCCTAGGACAATGGTTGGAGTTGCAACATTTGATTCTACGATTCATTTTTACAACTTGAAACGTGCATTACAACAGGTGTTTTCTTCCTTTTCATAGATTATGCACCATGATTGACAATTATTATTTTTCTTTTCATTACATGTATGTTTATGTGTGTGTGTGCTACTGATCAAAGGGAATAATGGAAGTTCATACTGTCTGTTCTGCATTGTTTACAAGTCCATGCAATAATTTGATATGCATCTTAAATGGGCAATATGTAGCTGTACCCTGTCTGCTTCTCCTCTGTATTGATTTCTTATGTGTTACATACTATTTTTGTTTCGTCATGATACCTTAAAACAATTAGGGGTTGCACAAGATCGTAATGTTTAAAGTACCATCTAAGAAAGTAGACTTACGATTGCTATTATTGAGGGTGTTGAATTTCTGAGCATAATGATGCAATCATTTACCTGTATATTAAATGCGAGATCTTGACATCTTGTGAGGGTGGGTTTCTGATGATGTTGCTTGGAGAATGCTTCTCTTGTCTGAGTATCTGTTTATGGGAGCATTACAAAACATTTCTTGGATGAACATGAAAAGTTGAGGGGCTAATTTGACTTTTGGCACATGTGTACAGCCGTTGATGCTTATTGTTCCAGATATTCAAGATGTCTATACTCCTCTACAAACTGATGTTATTGTTCCACTTTCTGAGGTTAGTTATCTAACTTTTATGCCTGCTTTGGTTATCGTACGTCTTTTGAATATGGTGAGATTATTTGAATAATTATTTGTAAATTGTAATGTTTGGAGGAATTTACAATTTTGTATAATTATTTATGTTTATTATTTGGATTTAGTGCCGTCAACATTTAGAGCTATTACTGGAAAGCATTCCAAGCATGTTTCAGAATAGCAGAACACCTGAATCAGCCTTTGGAGCTGCAATTAAGGTATGCTGTGTCTATGGAGCAACTGTACATATGAGAAGTGCATGATGCATTCTACTAAACAATTAAATGTTCTAGGCATGTTGAGACATGCAGGATATGATTAACCTTGGTTTTGAATTATGATGGTGACACTTGCATCTCTCAAGTCTTATGCTTAACAAAATGACAACCTACCCCATCTGCTATAAATCCCTAGAATTTAGTTCAATCTTTTGTCAATATAGAGGATGTCTAATGCACACATGCACATGCTCAGAAAGTTTCAGATATGAATACACATTCATGCAATCACACATTAATTATATGAATGTGTTAAACTTCTTTCAATTAGGCTTCTCTCAATCTCTTAAATTTCAGATTAGCTGAGTAGCTTTTGGCCAAATAAAGGGAAAAGGTAGAAAATGAATGGATAATGTAAACTGGAAATTGAGAACTCAATGTAGTTTACCAATCCAATAATTTCAATCTTTCAATACCTTGTATAAGGTGGCTGAGCAAAAATATGCATTTGCTTGGGCTTGGAATTAAATAACCAAAGATATGCTTACTAAACTGTTTCTTCGCTATTCAGGCAGCTTTTTTGGCAATGAAGAGCACAGGGGGAAAGCTTTTGGTATTTCAATCAGGCAAGGTCATGAACTTATTTGTTGCTCTAATATTGGCCATTTACAGATGATTGTTGCACATACGTTTTTATGTTGGAATTTGCAATTGTTCACATACTGGTCTTTGATACTTTTTGTGGTTGTTTGAAGAGATGACAAATTTAAGTATAACAATGCTTTTTGCATGATTTATACCCTTCTGATGTTTGAGATTCAGATCTTATCATTATAAGTTTGCTCCAATATATGAAATGGATAATGGTATGCTGCAAGGAACATTAATACTAAGAAAAGTATGTGGTCATTTTGTTTTGGTTTTCCTTGTAGCCAATTTGATTTATCTTATGGCCTGTAAATGATACTGATCATTGTGTCAAAATGTATCAGGATGGAAAATGTGAACTAAACAAATAAAATAAAGGGTTCAACTTCCATCATTTCTGAGCTCTGGTAGAACTTAGGTCGGAGGAATATAGACACAAAAGTTGGACCCACTCAAGGAAGACCCTAAACCTGGGCCTGTAGCTAACTGCAGTTTGAAATTGGGCAATTGTTATTGTTGTTTTTTTTTTTTTGGTAATATTTTTTTCTTGCCATTTTTTCTGTTTCTAACATGGTTTTGCATAACAATTTGAACATTTTGCGTGCTATTTCTGTTTCATGGGTTCTTTTATTTTCTTCTGAACCTTTTTATAAACTGTGGAAATGGAATGAATTTAACAGTGTTCTGATTATTTTATTTTGTCCTCAGTGTTGCCATCAGTTGGCATTGGAGCTCTTTCTGCTAGAGAGGCTGAGGGAAGAAGTAATATTTCTGCTGGAGAGAAGGTATGAAATATCCCAAGTATATTCTGTCATTCACATTGGATATGCTTGTGTTCTTGATTTTCTGAATTGAGATAAGCTTTTAGTTAGATGATATTTAATGTATATCATCTTCACTGTGAATTTTAGAGTTAGATGCAGGAGATTTATCTGGCTTGCATAACCTGGTGTTTGAATAACCAATTGTGTCTGATCACTATGAAGTTGCACTTTTTTCCTTCTGTATTTCATCTGTGGTGTTTTGGTCTTTGAAACCTCCAAATAGTTGGAAGATTTGGGCAACATGTTGGGATGATAATTGCATAAGTCATTAACTTATGTGGCACAGGGGGTTTCTTACCATTGTTAAGTAAACATACTCATCCTTTCATCTTTGTGCGTCATTTATTATTTTTCTGTTTTGAACTGAGGGTGTGACCCTCCTCTCTTTTATATTTATCATAATTACATATGCCCCTCAGTGTTGATGACCCCATGAGTCATGCATGCCTCTGACGCAGGCTGCATTTCCCATTGGGATGGTGGCATTTAACTGGTGCCTGGCGCACTAAGTCCAGTGGTTCCGGCTTTCTGAGAAGTTGGTTTTTGAGTGCATTTATACATTTGTTATGCCTTTTTGAGATAATGTCTTCATTGTTTGTATTTTATCAATTGTGATCTAAACTACTGAAATGGCAATCTCAATGGGAGACTTCTTATGATTTGGTATTAATGTTTCATGTTTTAGGAGGCCCACAAATTACTTCAACCAGCGGACAAAACTTTGAAGGAAATGGCGATTGAATTTGCTGAGTATCAGGTTCCGTTGCTAACTCACTCCACCCCCTCCCCTCCTTTCTTCCTTCTTAAATGACCATATAACAGCCTGTATGCATGTGCAGAACTAGGTATGTTATTGGAAGGGCCATGGCATTGCTGACTTTGTGCAGTTCTTTTTTATGCATATATTTTTAGAAATATGTAAACCACAAAAAAGTTGGGAATTTTCCTATAACACTTGGAATCTTCAAAATTTTGCCTTCTTATTTTTGTCCTTATTCCCTTAAAATCTAAATTGTGAAGTAAGTCTTATAAATTTTATGTTTTTCCTTTATTATCATTACTTTTGGCCTTCTAAAATCTAAAAAGTTCATTTGACCTTTTAAAAATGTTAGTGTTTCATTGTCACCATGTTACTTGGGTCTTGGCCCCTCCAATCTTGATATTTTGGTTCCACCCTGCTTGTTCTCTTGAGATATATATGAACCATATTTTCTAGTTCTTTTTGGTACCTGTTTCAGGTCTGTGTTGATGTATTTATCACTTCCCAAACATATGTAGACATTGCGTCTATCTCTGTCATCCCAAAAACTACTGGAGGACAGGTAATTGCATGTTTGATTCCTTAATGGTGTTGTATAGAAATGGTGTCAACTGTTATTCCTCCATGTGCAAATCTTATGTGTTAATAGTCCTCAAGCAACCACTGGAAAGAAAATAAGTTGACAATAGTGTATCATTATAGGTGGCAAGCCCTGATGAACAAGCAGTGTGTTGTGCTGCTCGTGGTCGTGTAAACACTGAAACCAACTTTTAGGATATTAAAAATGACTAAGGGAATCCAACACTATGTATAATGTTCAATTGTTGCACTTTTGTACAAGTTATCGGTGGTGGCTATGAGCCTCAAAATAATAGCTGTTGGGCATTTTCTATCGCTAGGAAATTAGGATTTTCATATTTTTTTCTCTGTGCACATACAATGAACAAAAGAATAATTTCATATAATTTCTGAGGATTTGAAATGAGTAGAAACATTAATTTCCTTGATTTAAAATGACTGGTGGTTACAATTGGTTGAGTTGTTGAAGGTTGTAGATGCTACTTCTAATTGTTAAAGAAGTGAAAAAATGGAAACGATGCCTACAGTTTTAGATTTTATCGGTCAGTAGCCCTATTTAATTTTTTTAAAGTTTATTTTTCGCTATTCTAATTATTTGTAAGCATTTTTAGTATATATGTTATTCTAGATGGATGTATTTTTCATGACTAATGTAAAGAAGCATACCACAAATAGTATTTTGTTTCTAGAGAAAGACGGTCTATGTTCTTGTTTTCATTTTAGAGCTTGGTTCTTCAGGCATCATATCTGAGTATTTTCTGAGGATTTCCATTTGTCTTAATGTGTTATGCCAAATCCTTTCTCTAGTTTCTCAGGATGTTACTTCATTATACATTGCATATCTTCAATATCCTTATGGTTAATGTGTATTTGCTTTATCTTATGTTCTGAATCTCTAGTCCATGCTCTTGCAATTAACAATGCAGAACTATCTAATGTGAAATAGAATAAAATTGGAACCAGAGATTGCATCCATTCTTGAACTCTATCCTTCTGTTGTATGCTGCTTCTTTGGGGAAGTCGGCTTTTCAAGTTTTAAATTTAAAATATTTTACATTTTCTTCCTCCAGGTTTATTATTATTATCCGTTCTCAGCTCTTTCTGATCCTACAAAGCTTTACAATGATCTTAGATGGAATGTCACTAGGCCTCAAGGTTCTGAGGCAGTGATGCGAGTGAGATGCAGCCAGGTAATATTTTTTATACTGGATTCTTTTTCTCTTTATAAATTGATTTGTTTGTATAATACTTATAAGTTGATTATGCTGCTTGTTTTGTAGGGCATTCAAGTTCAACAATACTATGGAAACTTTTGTAAACGCATTCCAACGGACATTGATCTACCTGGGGTTTGTATTTCTTTTCACAAAATGCATGATTTATTGTGTTATGACTGATGCTTTGTTTAACACAAATGGAAACAGGGAAATGCAAAAACTGATGCAGGAAAATGGCATTTTCTAGAAATGTAGGAAACGGAACATGAGGAAATACAACCAAATGCTGCAGTTACTTATCAGATCATACTATTAAAAAAAAAAAGGCAATAAAGCTAAGTAAGGACAATCAATTGTCTAAATCAACATTAAATCATTAAATCATAGATAAACCAAATCTTCAAACGAGAGAAAAATGCAAACTGACCTAACTTTATCTACTAAACTAATTTTCTTGGTTCAAAGCACACAATATGAAATTCAAGCTATTAAGCTAATTGTCCATTCCCTGCCAACTGAAATTGAGCATCAATTTAACAAAACTCAATAATATATGCATAAATTTTCTTGCCAAACATCACCTATTAACAACTTTTAAAAATGTAGTTATCAACCAAAGAAATTGACTCAAGTTTAAAGATATAAGAAACCGACCTCGGCCTTTAATCTTGCTGGGAAAACCTAAAATAAATGCTGCTGCCACCACTCATTGTTTCCGGAGTATCAGTTGATGGCTCTCTGCAACATAGTGACTGGTGAGTCGCGGGTTGAGAGTCAGTGGAGGGAGGGAGAATAGAAAGGCAGATGGGTCTGTGGAAATTGTTGTGTAAAAAAATGTGTCCTTCTAAAGGGAAAACATGTTTCCGATTTTTTAAAAATTGTAGAAACGGGCCCAAAATGTTTTAGGCATGTTCTAGTGAATTTCCAAAAGGATATGTTTCCAAAATGCGGAAATGTGACCCTGGAGAAGTTTCTGTGCTTCATAGCTAATGCTTAAACTTTATTGTCAATTGTCATTGTGGTGACAGTTGAAGGTTGTTGCACTTTAATTTGTCAATAGCTCATGGTATTCAATTGCAAAGCTCCCTTAACTCATCCTCTGTTTGTGATTTAATAATTGCTTTGTTCTTAAACTTTGAGGATCAAACTACATTCAAGATCAAATTCTCATGCTTTTTACTGGACCTTAAGAAAATGGCCAGAAACTTTATGTTTGGTAGACTATATCGGACAAACTTTGGTTATTGATCTCTTGGAAGCTGATTGGTCATATGGATGCTATTAAAGCATGTTTGTTTTGTTACTATTAATTTCCTTCTTCTTGGGAAGGAAATTTGTTTTATTAACAAACTTTGTTTATTGATCTCTTGGAAGCTGATTGATCACACAGATGCTATTAAACCATGTTTGTTTTATTATTATTATTATTAATTTCCTTCCTCTTCTTGGGGTTTATTTTATTTTAATCATTCAGCGAATTTTGTAAGACTTGTATATAAGATATTCCACCTGTAAATAATCCTTTCTTTATTTGCAGATTGATTGTGATAAAACTATAATGGTCACATTGAAACATGATGATAAACTGCAGGATGGCTCAGAGTGTGCCTTTCAGGTTGATCATTCTTTCTTGCATTTGTTATAGTTTTTAATTCTTGCCCCTGTTTGCTAATTAACCCCTTAATTTTAAAGTAGAACACTGATTCTAAAGTGCGGCAATTGTAATATTGTGCTTGTCAAGTGAGTTTTTGTCCCACTTAATTAAGCAACAATTTACAGTCATAGAATTTTAAGGTTTAATTGCAGCAGTTAAAAAAATCTAGGTTCTGCTGTTACAATGGTGAAATTTGGAGTGATTATGAAGTAATTTGTCTATAAATTGCTCTAGAGAAAATAATTCTCTTTATCTTTTTGTTTATTGTGTTTGCTTCATTTACAGTGTGCCCTTCTTTACACCACGGTGTATGGCCAAAGAAGAATTCGTGTTACAACTTTGTCATTGCCATGTACAAGTAATTTAAGTAATTTGTTTCGCATGGCTGACTTGGACACTCAATTTGTATGCTTTTTGAAGCAAGGTATGTGCCATGTGTTTTGTTCTATTTTTTTGGTTTTACTGCCACAGATTCTGTTTTGCACATTTTTAGTTCTATGAACTCCACCTGTCATTTATCTCATTCACATCTAAAGGCTTACAAATATGAATATAATATACTTTCCAGCTACATATTGGCCTTCTGCAGTTGTGTCCTTCCGTTATGGTTGTGGTTTTCTTCTAGAAGCTTTTAGAGTTCATAGTATCAAAGTTGTTACTATTTGTAAGAACTGGCAATTATTTCTAATGCACTTATCCTTGCAGCGGCAAATGAAATTCCTTCTGCCCCTCCATTACATGTCCGGGAACAAGTTACAAACTTTTGCATCAACATTTTACTTTCATATCGTAAATTTTGTGCAACGGTATCATCATCAGGACAACTTATTCTTCCGGAAGCACTTAAACTCCTTCCTCTATACACCCTTGGTAAATACTTCCCTGCACATCGATTTACACCAAGTGTTCTAAATGAAATTGAAGATATTTATTTTGTACTTGTTCCTTCTTGCTATTTGATTGTTTCTTTAGTTTAATATTGAGTGTAGGTCATATAGATCTGTATATGAAGCATTATGTACTATAAGACAGTCATGTTTCAAATATCAAAGATAACTCAGCATGTTTTAAGTAGGGCAACAGCAAATGACTTAGTTGTGAAGTCATCACCTTTCAGTCAAGATAATTCCATAGCAGTTTTTTGTTTAAAAAATGTGTAGCATTTTTTCCTGTTATTATTAATACAATTTCACTCTTTTTGGTTCATTTTTTTCCCCCCCAGCATTGGTTAAAAGCACAGGATTGCGAACTGATGGGAGAATAGATGATCGGTCTTTTTGGATCACTTATGTTTCCTCAGTTTCTACCCCTTCAGCTATTCCCCTGGCGTACCCGAGAATGATTGCTATACATAACCTTGATACACAGGCATGAAGTATCTCGGTTTGCTTCGCAAATGATCTGTTACTATGCTAGGTCCTAAATCTAATGGTGTCTTCCTGTTTATTGACAGGAAGGAAATGAAACTCTCATTCCCCCTGTGCTTCCGCTATCTAGCGAACATTTGAATGATGACGGAATTTATCTCCTTGAGAATGGTCAAGAAGGTTTAATATTCATTGGAAACTCAGTTGATTCAAATGTGTTGCAACAACTGTTTGGCATTTCCTCTGTTGATGAAATCCCGACTCAGGTAATGTAATTCCATTGTTTTGAAGTGCTATACTTGCTTATTTTTGCACTTCCATGTTGAAAACAAGTAGTATCTGAGCCTCAAACTGGAGGCATTAGGTAGCCAATATGACTCCAGGGATGTACAGATAATATGTCATAAAATGGGCTTTATACACTCTGAACCTGCCATCTATCTTGACTGCTGGATGTGATAGTATATTGCTCATCAATGCCCTTTCAGCAGCTATGTTCCAGAGAAGTTCCATTTCACAAGTTTGCTAACAAAATTTATAAAGAACTTATTAAAGGCTTAAAAAATTTTTGGTAATAAAAACTGGTTATTTCTAATATCTCATATAAGTAATGTGTTGCAGTCGAAATGGAGTTTGCTTACATGCACAGATATTTAACTTCCATTTTGCAACTAAAACTTTTTTTTTTTTTTGGCTCAGTTTGTCCTTCAGCAATATGACAATCCAATGTCAAAGAAGCTAAATGAAGTGATAAATGAAATACGGCGCAGAAGATGTTCTTATCTACGGTATAACTGATGTTTCAGTTAGCTATTACTAGTAGAAAATTTTTCATGGCATCTTTGATTGATACTTGTCTATGCAATATATCCTGCCTGATTTAATTTAATTGTCTTGCAGCTTGAAATTATGCAAGAAAGGAGATCCATCAGGTCAGTTGCCTAGAACTACCACTAAATATTAAGTAGGGAAAGACTGTGCTGCTAGACAAACACATGTTGGAAATAAATCAAAATACAACAGATCATCTGGTTCACACGATGATTACCATAATTCTTTTTGTTCTTTTTTTAGTTACATAATGTCCAACCCATCTCAAAATAATGGTCAAATTATGTTCACATTATATACATTTTCCAGTACCATGGACGCTATACCTGCATCTCCACTAACTTGTGTTTCACTTTCCCCTGCACATTGTACCTTCCACATTATTTCAGATAAGTCTAGCTGTCTGTTGTGTATGCTTTTATATTTGTGTAAACATCATTATTTGAAAATTTACAAGCTTTAAGGAAGAGGCTTCATTGGGCTACTGTATTTGAACATCCTTTTTTTTTGTGACTAGCCCCAATCTTATTTTTATTTGCTGCGTTGCAGTTATTAGCCTTGAATTGAATTGTCAGTTTCTTCTCCTATCACTTGTCATTGGATCACGTAGAAACTTACCTTGAAGTAATAAATTTGATAATGTTGACTTAATCATCATGGCCACTGTCATTATGATTAATCTAGGCTTTTAATTGCTTTATAAAGTACCCATGGTAGAATGTGGCTTCTAATTAATCTGAATATTTGGTGTCTGGTAGAAGCCAGAAAAGCATATGAGCTAGCCTGAGAAACTTTATACTGTGAGCACATTTGCTGAATAATAGTGGTTTCGATAGGGCATATGCACGCACACTACCACGTGGGATCTAACTGTTGTTTTCATATTTAGGATTGCAATTCTTCTCATATTTGATTGAAGACAAAGTTCCAACTGGTGGTCTCTCCTATGTTGAGTTTCTGGTGCATGTCCATCGTCAAATTCAAATGAAAATGTCTTCATAATTCTCTGCTGCTGGAATTTGTTCTACAAGTTGAGTTGCTTCTGTCTCTGGCGGAAGTGGATTCCAAAGAACAGAACAATCAGTTCTATGCTTAGAAATGATCCCTGGAGTTACGAACCCATTATTTATTTATAGAATACAAATTTTGCCATGAGAGTTCTGTTAGTATGGTTCTATATTCACAGCGATGGATTTTGTAATAAGATACAAGGCTTTCATTTTTCCTTCTTTGTACTGTTGTTTTACCCCTTACTCATCGTCATTTGTTTGTTTTCTTCTTTGACTCCCCTGAATACCGCAAGAATTGCTGACTGGCCCTATTTCCCGGGTGGCTGCACTAGTGAACATAGGTATGGTATACAAGGGATCGGGGGAGAAAGACAATCCCTAGTGGAAGGATATAGGTAAACAATATTTGTTGTAATTTTAAATTTCGTAGGATGGGTTGAGAACAACCTTTATTCTTTCTTGTACTCAAGTATTAACCCACTTCTGAAAATTTTTTTGAGCTGACTATTGGCCAAACACCTAACACTATTGTAGCGCTATCTCACAATTAGCCCAATGGCATGATTGAAACTATTGCCTGTCATCTAGTTAAGGTGGAAATTGTTGTTAGATTTTAGGAGACTGTTCGCACTGGGATAATTATGTACTTTATTGGAACTACAAACTTTCAATAAGGCTCTTGTTTGATGAAAAGAAAATATTTTATGCATGATATATTTTCTTTTCTAGTGTTTGAAATATATTATAAAAATATTAATTTTTTTAATTTATAAGATTATAATAAAATTTATATTATAAATATTTTATATTTATGTTTTTTATAATTTAATATAGAAAAAAAGAATTAAAAATGAAAAGTTTTATAGTTTTATTTATCTTTGACTATAGCTACTTGTCGATAATAAACAGGTAATGAATGTCAATAATAAAAAATGATTAGTAATAATAAATTTATATATTTATGTAATTTTTTTTATTTGGATGACATGCAATGAATGTTAATGATAAAAAGTGATTAATAATAATAAATTTTTATATTTATATAATTTATTTTTTAATTGGATGTGCTCATTAAAATTTAAAAAGTTATTTAAATTTTTTAATTAAAAAAATATTTTTTTTTTGATATAATTCTAAATACGTCAAACAGACAACAATACAAATAATATTAGTTTCTGTTAAACATACGGAGGTTAAATCACCCGTTAGTCATCCTCAAAATCCTACGTAGATTCCAATTTTATTTATCGCATGGGCTATGTAATGAAGGGAGTTCTCTGTCTCAGGGATTTTCCTCATAATTTGCCATACCTCATTCAAAGGGAGTCGAAGTTGATGAAATATCCAATACCTTTATTGCTGAGACGTTTAGCTCCATATTTGCATAGGCATCCCTTATTGGTTTTCCCACCTCTATCAATATGGTGAAAGTTTTTCCCTAAATATTCAAAGAAAAACGTTGCCTTCATTGTATAGCTCACAACCCATTGAACCTCAAATAAATTAAAAAAAATTCTTTCAATATCATTATATATAAAATAATAGATGTATACTTTTGGGTGATCACATTATTAGCACATCAAATTAACAATTGTAACTTTCATACCATTTTTATAAAAAAAAAAAAAATTAATTAAGTGTTCTTATATATATATATATATAGAGAGAGAGAGAGAGAGAGAGTAAAGATATTTTCGATGAGCTTACACATGGAGTAAGAATAAATCCCTGAATCATTAGACTACAATGTTGAATGGCCAAAGCATGTTACTTTGGAGGGAAGAATCCCCAAGTATTATGAGATTGTTCCCCTTATGTTTTCCCGAGCGATCTGAGAAATTTCATGAGTCACATTATTTATGTGACTGGCAGCATATGTTTCCTTATTAAAAAAAAAAAAAAACTACAAACATGTTTACCATCGCTAATGCCCCTCCCCCTTGTTAATGCATTTTACAATAAAAGGGAAGAAGGGGATCGCCAATGCATGATTAAATTTCTATTACAAAATAGACAATATCAGTACATGGTAAACTTGCCCTTGATATTTTGAAATGTTTGTTCTGCAATAGCAGCACCACTACCATCTGCCCTTTTTTTTTTTTATCTCCATTGTGGTCTTCTGACAGTACCCATTCCCTCTCAAGGCATCAACAATAAAGTCATCAAATCCAACTGCTATAGCTGCTTCAGCATTTGCTCCATAAAACCAGCCTCTGTTGCAACATAACAACTGACATTAAAATATCAGAACCTTAAAGAACAAAGCCGAAAACATTGGATACTCCAAGGACGTTAACTTGCTTGAAGTTAAAGTTCTGGCCATTAATTCGACCTTTAATCTAGCTAAATGGATGGCAGCAAAGCACATTGGACAAGGCTCACAGGAAGTACATATTTCAGTCTGATAGCTCAATTCGGTTGAGCTTCTTGCATGCCTGTGTGCAACATTAAACATGAGTGTTGATACATATACACTTGATATAGGCCAAAATTTCCATTTTCCTGACAAGCAGATTTCAACCACGATCCCGAACACTAAATTCTCTAACAGCAGTAACTTCAGCGTGAGCAGTTGGATCAGTGTGTTTGAGAACCATGCTGTAGCAGCTCACAACTATTTCGTCATTACGAATGACAACAGCACCAAATGGGCCTCCATCTCCACTTTCAACACTTTTACATGCTACTTCAATTGCTCTTCTCAAAAACTTGTAGTCTCTGTCATCAACACCTGATTCAACTTCCACCAAATTGTTCATTGGATATAGGAAACAAGTGTGAATCTAATGATCAAATTGCTTTGGGTCAATCATGCTAATGGTCACTGAACATGGTGACTTCTATGTTTATTTCAAGTTGTTTGTTTGGTTAGAGAAAAGAAAAGAAAAGAAATTAAAATACAAAAATAAAAAGAAGTTGATATGATCCATCTACCACTACTGAAAAGAAACAAGGAAATTAAGAGCAAGACATCAAGACTCTGAGAATCACACTCCAAAAACTCGCAATTTGGATCATAAAATTTTGCTATGTTTCGCAATATGATATTGATGTGATCATGTGAATTTCAAATTAAACATCTCATACCTTTGATTTCATGTGAGATTCAAGTTTCATATAACTGAATGATAAAGAATTGAACTGGGTTTTGGTTTTCATAAAAAAAAAAAAAAAAAGAAGACACTGGGTACATTGTCAGTTATGGAATCGTCAGGGTACAATGAGCAGTTCAATTAAGAAACAATGTGCAAAGACGAATATAAGCATATAAAGGTGGTGAAGAGAAAAATATGATCAAGAAAACTCACCATTTCGCGTCCTCCATGATTCAAAAAACCCAAAAGAAGTCAGTCAACTAACTAACCAACCAACCAGTTTGGTAAGCAACGGACCAGTCAGAGTAAAAGGGAGACCACTTAAAATAGTTTTCACATCCATGATATTTATGGGACACTCGGCGGTGGCGACGCCAATACTAGATTTTATTATTAGAGGTGAGTTATTTTTGAAGAAAGTTTGCTTATTTTATTATTAAATTATGTTATTTTTTAAAAATTAAAATTTATATATTTATGATAACAAGTTAAAAAGTTAATAGATAATAATTAAATAAAAACAAAAATGATTCTTTGGAAATAAAAAAAATAAAATTACATATCAAAAATGAATTCACATATCAAATTTATGGTTTGTAATTTTATTTTTAATATCTAAATTGATAATAATTTATTTTTTAAAATTTTAAATTTTGGCTTCGCCATTAGCATTTGTAGAGATGTTATGAAATTGATTGAAAATGGTGGAGTGGAGGTCCTATGAAATTGACTGAAAAGGGTAGAGGGAAATTAGTTTGCGTTGTAGGATATGGTAGACTTATGAGTTTAGATTTAAGCATAGTCAGGAACTATGAGTTTAAATGGTTAGAAATTGATTAAAAATCATGTTATGAAATTGATTAAAAAAATATAGCCAAAATATATTTGTCTTGAAGCCTAAATTTTAAAAAATCTTATATTTTTTATTGGTTTTTCACGTGCAATATAATTCTTAAGAAAGGTAGAGAGAAAAAAAATAAAATTATAAGAGAAAGAAGAGAATAAAATTAAGGAATAGAGAACCAAATGAGAGGCAATAACATGTGAAGATTGGTGGAAAACATAGAACTCTTGATTTGAAGGCGGCAAAGACTCATCCATCTTTGTTTCCTTTTATGAAGAAAGGATTTATATCATTATTTATCCTATATATTTATTTATTATGATAAAAAAATTTGATATAAGAAAATTGTCACAAGTTTACTTATTCTTGATAATAATTGTGATAAATTTGATTTTATCACGATAAAATTATATATTAAAATAAAATTAATTTTATCATATAAAATTTTATTACGATACGTAAAATTTTTTAGTGAGTGGTTTGTTGTCAATATACACTGTATATTTGATTGTTAATTAATTTAAATTATGATATATGATTTGAGTGTCATTTTATATGAATTTAATTTAATTACTTGTTTTTATTATATATAATCATTTGTTTAAAAAATAAATTAATTTATTAAGTATTTAAATCAAAACAAAAAAATGATAATTAAATTTTATTTATGTAAAATCTATTTAATTAAAGTATAATTTTTGAAAAAAATATTATTTATTAAATAATTTATAAAAAAATATCATATAAATAATATAAAATTTAAATAGATATTTAAAAAAATTTAAAAAAAATCAAATAATAAATAACTTGATTTAATCTGAAACATCATTTTAAGAGTAAACCAAAAATCTAATTGAAAATTCTTTCTGTATATAAATCTAAACTTAAAATTAAAGTGACTAGTTCTAACTCATTCACTGCCTCTATTGTCAATTGAATTCAAATTATAACAAACTAATAGTCAGCCTATTAAATCTATAAATATCAAGGATCACTAACTTTCTTTTTTTGTCAAGTTACAATCAATCTATTTTATATTTATTACTCTATTTTTTAGTACATTTATTACCCTACTAAAAATGATTTTCCTTTTAATGCGAAAAGATTGAAATTCAAATGCCAATGATTTTTCTATTATATACATGCTAATTTTTTGTAATGATATTCTCTTTTTTAAATTTAATATTGAAAAATAAACAAATACTTAAAAAATTATTACTCACATTTATATATTTTATGTTCAGCTCTTTCTACTCATTCATCTTTACCTTCTCATGAAATTACACGAAAAATGAGTTATTTTAATGTGTATCAGTACACCATATAACTTACATATTTATAGTTGTCAAAAGCCATGATATATATATATATATATATAATAGTAAAAAATATCGAGAAAATTTACACTTTTTAATTGACATATCAACCATTTAAAATTTTAGAACTTAATTTATGGCATACTATGAACTAATTATATTGTTATGTATGATTTTAAATATTTTATTAGTTATGTATAAATTTTAAGTTCTTAAAATAAAAATTAATTTATTATTCATTATGCTTCTTAAAAAAGTTTTACATATAAAAATTAAATTCTTTATTATTTAGATAATTGGAAATATATATTTTATATATTTATTTTCTATATAAATTTAATATATGTAAATTTTAATTTTATAAAATCAATATTAAATGATGTTAGTATAATGCAAAATGATATATGTCTCTTAAATTATTTAAATTAAAAATTATTTTATATGTAATTATTAATTTATTTGATAATTGCTAGTTTATAGCAAGATTAAATCTATGAAATTATTAAAATTTTTATAATATTTTTTTACTTATTAAGTAGTCAAAACATAAAAAAAAAAAAAAAAAATTGTTCTCTTACTTTACGCCCATTTAAAATTTTTATAACTTAATATGTGGCATGTTATGAAAATATTTTAAATATTTTGTTATTTATATATGAATTTTTCTAAAATAAAAATTACTTTATTATTCAATAGACTTCTTAAAAATAAACTTTCACATATAAAAATAAAAAAATTTAATTAATTAAGTAATAATAAAATTTTTGTATCTTTTTTACATAGATTTAATATATATAAATATTAATTTTATAATATGGACATTAATTGACTCATTAATTGATTTTAATACAATGTAAAATGCTATATGTTTATGAAATTTTTTAATAAAAATTTATTTTATAAGTAATTACTAATATTTTTAAGATATATAATAGTTAGAAAGATTTTGATTAGATTGATTAAAGAAATAATAAGTTAAATTTCATTATGAAACTAAATGTCAATTGAAATAAATATTTTTTTCATATAAAGAAGAAAAATTATCAACTTATAATAATTTTGATTTTAGAAATTATTTATCAAGTTAGTTACAAGGATTATTTATAATAAGTGTTCACCATATGTCAAAATAATATTTTGATAAAATAGTGATTAATAATTTTATATCATTATTATATTATATTAATTAATTGAAAACTGTGAAATACCTAACTAAAAAGGAAAAATATACAAAAGAAAGAAGATACACATATGAAAAAGTATTTTTGAATAAATAAAAAAATTAATTATTTATCTAAATTAAATGATAAAAATTTAAAATAATTTAAATTGTATTTATTTAAAAATTATTTATTTGGATATTTTTACATATAAATAAAAAATAGGATGAAAATTTTTAAATTATTTTATAAATTTTTTTAATTATAATTCACACATTTCTTAAATTAGCGACTAATGTAATGTAAAATATGTCAACCTTCACTCATCCTGCATGCTGAAGTTCTGATAGGGATGAATATGATATGGCCAAAATGAAATACATACACAGAGAGAGACGTTTGGCATTGGCAGAGTGATCGGTTCCGATTTTGGTTTGAGGTTTTGAAAAATCTTGAAATTGGATTAAAGGCCGGAGATTGGACCAAACAAAATAAAGGACTGGAACTAGATTGAACAACAAATCAATTCGGTTTCGTCCGATATTTCAATATTATTTAGTTATTTTTCAGTTTGGTTTCAATTCGATCGTAAATTTATTTTTTTAAAAAATTTATAATTATAATTATTTTAATCTATTTTATTTATATAAACCATCCTTTTAAATATAATGAAATATATTATAACATAAAATTATTTATTTTAAATGCACAAAATTAATAAAAATATAACTTTATAATTATAAAAAGAATTATATTAAGTAATATTCAAGTGTATAAATGCATAAGATATTTACAATATTTAATTTTTATATCGTTATTTAAATATATAACATATATATGTATTAAATTAATATATAGTCCTAAAATTATATATATAATCGATTTTTCAGTTCAATTTCAGTTCAGTTCCATTTCGATTCGATCTCAATCTTTTTCTATATTTTTAATCCAATATTTATTTCAAATTGATTTTGGACACGATTCAAGAAATCTCAAGAACCATGCTCCACCCTAAGCATTGGGAGGGATGGGTGTGGTCGAATTTAGCCCTTTTCCTGTGCTACCATTCCAAACATTCAATTTCTCTTTCTCTTTCTATCATCCTCCTTTTTCTTTCTTTTTTTTTTTCCCCTTTATCTCAACTCATTAAGTTGAAGATTTTTAGCACTATTTTATTTTTTCAATTTGTTCTAGAGAAATTAATGAGATTATAGTTTCAAATTACAAATTATATAATAGTTTATTAGTTTTATTTATTATTTTTATTTTATAAAAATAAAAATTTAATTATAATTTACAATTAATTTTTGCAATTTAGTCAATGTTGCCTTTTTTTTCTTATTGTTAATTAGGCTTTTAACTAGAATTCTGAATGGTTTGAAGAAGACTCTGATACATTAAGTCAAGACAATAGTTTTGTATGAGTTATTTCTAGTATGTATCGGATTTATAGGAAAATCTGTTATATGTGTAGATTCATTATGAAACGACTGGCCCAGAAATATGGAGAGACACAAGAGGAAAAGTTGACGCCCTGGTTGCAGGGATTGGGACTGGTGGTACAATATCTGGAACTGGGAGATTTCTCAAGACGCAAAACCCAGAGATTAAGGTTTGTAATATGTGTGTGTGTTTCTTCTGTCACTGGTGAAAATAAAGGGATGAATAATGGATATTTTGTGCTTTTGTTTCGTTGATGTCTAGGTGTGTGGTGTGGAACCAGCAGAGCATGCATATTTTAGTAGATAAAAACTAGGTGAATGATAGATCTCTTTTATATCTTTATCGATTTTTTATTCTTGGTTGCTTAGTGTAAATGAAGATTCTTTTTAACAATTTTTAAAGAAAAGTAAAAAGATAGTATTATATACAACCGTTATTAACGAGAGATATCAATGTTAATTGCTTCAAGTGGAAAAGAGCTCGGTTTTTCTTATTTGAATATTGTAAAGTAAAGAAAATTAATATTAAAAAGTTTTTCCATTTAGAATCCAGTTCGGCTCAAACTCGGATTATTAAGGATTGCTAGTAGTGAATAAAGATCTTAGAATTCTTTTTGAATTATGATTCCTATTTTACCTGCCTTTTGAATTTAAATTAAGGTAATTCTAAATACATTGAAGATGGACCATTCTGAACATGGAACCACATTTCTTGTAGTGTTGTGCAAACTCATCATGGTTAACTAATTCTTTCTGGAAATATTAATTTGGTTGCTATATATATGCATGTTGAAGGCAATCATTTGATCCAAGGAATTGGTCCTAACTTCACTCCTGGAGTTATGGATGTTGGCGTGATGAATGAAATAGTTAAAGTAAGTCTTGAAACAATAGATTCATAACCATGTATCTCCATGGATCATGATCATTTTTTACCTCTAGTGGCAATGGTGGTGGTGAAAGTATTATTTTTTGTAGGTATCAAGTGAGGAAGCTCTTGAAAGTATTATGAATTATGATATGCGTTTGTTTCTAAATGCATCATATTATGAATTATGATATGCGTTTGTTTCTAAATGCATCATTATTTCTTTCCTTTGGAGAGTTGCACAATTTGGATTTATCTAGAAATTGGTTTACTGGTTGCTACAAAGATCATGGTATGTATATTACATTCTCATTTTATTTAAAGGGATTTTATATGAAATACTTAAATAATTTTAAACAATTTTCTAATCGAGCCCAATAACTTGTATGTTTTCCTATAGGAGAAAAAAATATTATTACTATTTATTACTTTTTATTTTTGCAATATATGGATAAAATAACAACGTATTCTTCATCCGTTCCATTATGTTTATATTATGTTCTGAAAAATGACCTTACTATTTTGGCAAGTTCATAACATTTATAATTTTAGCTAAACTATAACGGCTAAATGCTATAGCAGGTTTTGAGAAATTATTTAAATGCATATGCATATATGCATTTATTAAATTATTTAAATGCATATGCATATATGCATTTATTTATTTTTAAATATATATGTAAATATACATATATATGTAGAAATTATATATATATATATATATAAACTCTATTTTTTTATAAATTTGTTTTTTAAAAAATATTGAAATATTTGAATTAAACTCGACCAATCTATTAATTCAAAATATCTGAACAGGATCAAATCAAACAAAAAATCAGTTCAATTTAAAACGAATATTTTTTCATTTTTGTTTGATATTGGTTCCATCGTTTTCAAATAGCCAACTTTCGATCTGATTGTGGATAATTTCAAAAAAATTGATCCAAAATCGAACAATCACCACTATTTCGGCATCTCATGATAATAGCCTGACATTTCTTGCCGCTTCTGCTTGCTACTTGTCGACTAAGCTTGCTGGTAAAAATCTTTCCCTCTGTTCTTTCCTTCCATAACACATACAATATTTGCTTCTGACATTTTGGTTATTTTCAGTTGCAAGATATCATATTTCTTGTTTAGTTAATAAAATAAATATTAGTAGATGATCCGTGCTTTACGCGGTTATAATATATTATTTGAAATACATTTAAAAATATTAATAAATTAAAATATTTGCATAAAATATATGTTAATTCAATAATATTTATTTCTAAAATAGATAATATATAAAAAATATTTTTTACCTTAATTCAATAATATTTATTTCTAAAATAGATAATATATATAAAAATATTTTTTACCTTTATATTTTGTAATTGTCTATTTTATATTTTTTAATGACTCCTTATTTGTATCTATAATTATTTATAATTAGTTAATTTTATATGAAAATTTTAATTACTTATATGTTAAATAGGTAGTTTGGCAAATGTTAAATTTTTTTTTATCTTAAATAAATAGTTAACTAACAAATAACAATCACTTGCCTAAAACTAAATATGATATCAAGAATAATTTTATATAAATTTATTAATTAATTAGTTAAATTGTTAAAATTAATATATAAACAAAAATTAAAATTTTATTATTATTTTATAAAAGTATTATAAAATTAGATATTTTTAAGTAAATAAAATAATAAAAAATTATAATTAATTTAATAAAATTTGATAAGACATTTTCTGAAAATAAATAAGAAAATTTATAATTTTATTTTTTATTGATTATTTTTGTGACTATGTAGTTCTCTTAATTTTTTATTATTTTATGAAAAATTAAATATTTATTATTTATTAAAGTCTTAAAGAGAAAAAAATGTGAATAACTTTCTATATTGTTAAACTTTCTAAATTATTAACTTCCTATATTATTAACCTTTTTGAATTATTTTTATGTGAAAAACTTTCCAAATTATTTTATGTGAAAACTTCCTATATTATTAACCTTTCTAAATTATTTTTATGTAAGGAACTTCTTATCTTATTAAAATTTCTATATTTTTTAGTTAATTGAAAAAAAATATATAATTATTAGTTTACTTGTCACTTGCCAAAATATTATGTTACTAATATAATTTTTTAACAAATGACAAACACTCACCTAAAATTGAATTTGAGATACTATCTATATATATATATATATATATATATATATATATATATATATATATATATATATATATCTAGAT
>CATIWR010530160.1:0-40188 GCA_949677035.1 Omphalea diandra | reverse complement strand
TCTATATATCTATTATTCATATATATTTTTTTATATCTGTAAATTTATTTTGTGATTTTTTGTTTTCCATATTATTACATTTATTATATATATATATATATATATATATATATATATATATATATATATATATATATATATATATATATGTTAAGAGTTATGCGTGATATGTTTAATATTAGTGCAATTATCTTAAGCTATATTAATTAGTTTTCAATTGTGTTTTTGGAAACAAAGGTTAAGACATATATTGTGTGTATTTCCAAAATGGAAACAAAAAACTTATTGCGAAACCTTGTGAATTTCTCTTGCTCGTTTGAGCATGTGCGAAAGAGAAATATTTGGAGAATTGAAAAAGAAATTAGTGTATTGATCACATGTGAGTGCTATTTTCTTGCTACACTATCGTATCGAAATCCAAGTTGGTTAAGTTGTCAATATTTGTGCTATGGATTGATACTATGTGAATAAGGGGTATAATTACTGTCATGATCTGATATTGATAATTTAATGTGGACAAGATTATGTTTAAGGTGTTATTTTGTCAAAAAACTATATATTTTCTAAAATTTTGTAGACACATTTGAGTTTAAATTATTTAGTCCGAGAGTTGTTTTCAAATATATATTTTTTTTAAAACATAAAAAACACCGTAATTAATATTGTCTAAGTGAGAGAATGTTATAATTTTTTGTGTGAACTAATATTAATTATTGATTTATTTTAATTTTTTATAAAACGAACTGAATAATATAATTTATTGATTAGTGGATAACCCCAATTAAATTATGACACCTTTAGTGAGCTGATATGAAAGACGATCATGTATAGGTCTACTTTAACATGAACTTGTGATGGATGAGTCTGTTAAATTCATTATAAATAGACTAATTTTTATTTCTTACGTTCTTACCCTGACCCTAACCCTAGCCCTAACTACTATACTTATTGGTAGCCGTTTTGAGAGAAGGTCAAGAAAAAAAAAGGCTTAACTTTCGTTTTTAATTCTTTTGATATATTTTTCTTCACTATTTAATTTCAATAGTTATAATGATGACTCAAAATAATTTTAATTTTAATTTGCAAATAGATATAAAATTTTTTTCCATTGATTGGTATTTGAAATTTATATACTAAATTTTGAATAAATTTTTGCATACTGCACATGCAAGTGATCAGAAATATCTAAAATCATTCGTGGCAATTTGCTCTAGTAATTTATTATAGCCCATTGAAAAATGCTTTTTGTGAACATCGAATATCAGTCTTTTCAAGAACATCTATGGTGACGAAATGTTCTCCTAAAGTATCGCATTGTTATATGTTTTTAGATTGTTGCCGTCATCATCAGGTATACAGTAGTGTGTTGAATGTCAATTTCTTTTCGTAGATAATCATCATTGCAGTTTTCGAATGGCTCATTTTCTACTGGGTGCACGGGGTCATAAATGTCACATCAACTTATGACAGAAGAACTCACAACATAGAGAGTTCTTTGGCTGCAAGGGGAGATTTGTGGAGCGTTGAGGCATCGAATGGCAGTCCAACATCCGGAAATGATAATTCATCTCTCTTCCTCATCCAGCTTGGACCAGTAGTATTAGTCCGTGATTCGACGCTTCTTCTACCTCAGTCAAAGCCACACTTGCTTTGGTATGGCTGTGACAGGAAGGTACAACTGATTTTAATGAGCCTAGTTATTAGCTAAAAGAAATGTATTTGGAGATGAGTTTGGCATACATTATAACAGTTGGGATATCCTTTTATCAGCTTGTCCTAGCAAAATATGGTTATAAATCAAATTCCAATGATTGCTTTCGGATTTGGAGATGAGTGAGGCCTACAGTTCAATTCAGGTAATTTTTCATGTTGACTTTCGTATTTATAAATCAAATTGCTGTCTTCTCTCCTTGTGGCTCAAGTTTGTTTAGCTGCTTTGACTTGGGCTTGAGATTTTGAGGTACTACTAACCTGGAAAAAGGATATGGTTTATGAAAATGGTATTGCTAGCCTTCCCATAACATCTTGAATGGTCTAAGTATCCCCACTCTTGCTCTATGCTAAAATAAAAAAATTAAAAAAAAAAAGACTTCGGCATTTGTCAAAGGTGCTGCTTTCAGCCTCATGAAGGGTCCCACCATTCTTGCATCTTCGCTCTTTTTCTCTCTTCTCCCTGCTTTATCAAGCCAAATTTTAGCTTCTCAAATTTGATGGAGATCATTCTGCAGTACTACTACGTTTTAGGAGAACCAAATTTTTTCAAGAGGCAGTGACTGGGTTTTATTCTCGTTGTTGTTGGAGTTGGAACTGGGCACAGGAGGTTTGAATACTGATAAAAAAAATGTGTCTGACAGATATATAACTTGAGCATGTAAGGATAAGTAAAAGAGTTAGAGAGTAATGCTTATATCATCAATATTGGCTTAAATGCTTGGGAAGAATCTGCCAATCCTGGCTTTATGATCTTTCTTTTATGCTTTCACTACTTTCTACTTGTATAAGTTCAATTAAAACTTGATCATCAAGAAGCTATTCATAGCATCTATATTTTCTTTCTTTCCGGATTCTCCTTTTTACATCACCATATAATTAAATTTGTTCTCAATTATACCTTGTCAGTTTGTGTCCCACTTGTGGTGGAAGCAATCCTGGGTTGACAGCCGAACTCATTCATTCAATGAATGAACAGCTGAATCTGATTTGTGGCTGCGCATTCATGACACATCCTTCTATCTTTGCTGCACTTTCTGTAAGTTGCTTTACTTGATATCCGTGTTTCTATTGCCAAATTGGACCCTAGGTTCCATAGCGGACACAAAACTGATATGGGCCTTGCCGACCACCATCTGCCACATTAAAAAATGGTGTCGTAGCCGTCGCATAGGTTGTCCATAATAACAGTTAATTGGACCCACCCCCAGATTGGAAAAACTTAAAAACTAAAAGTCTCAATAGGCCAAAACGACACCAACCCTTGCGTGTTATTATCTCTATAAAACTCAACAATACTGATGTTGCTATTCATAGGCAAAATATAAGAGCTAAATACAAAGAGTAAATATTATTAGGTCTATTACAACTGTCCTTTGAAAGTTTTTTATTGTCACCAGGTCTAGCTGGTGAAGTAGTTGGAATTTTTAAAAGTTCCATTGGTGGAGACAACAATAATAGGTATGATTTCTATACCTATGGCTTTAATAATAATAATAATTCATTCCACGTGCTCAAAAAAGCCATCGAATAGTTTTTGGGATTGATTTCTAGCTCATGTGTCAGTTGGAAACTCTTGGTCGCGCTAGTGGCCGATGTGCAAATTTTGCGGTTGCAACCCTCTACATAGGTGTGTTGATCCTTTAATGGTCTTTTGTTGGTAGGTTTTAGTAATAACGTAAGTGGAAGGCATTATTTGTTTAATTGATGAGCATGCATCTATTAAGTCTTCCTTAAGCAAAATGGTGGATGTTAGTAGTGGAAGTTGCTAGTTTCTACTTGGGTAAAAATTGTATTATTAAGGATATTTTAGTCATTAGACTTTCATAATTTGTCGTACGAGGAGATTTATAGAGATTGAAGAATGTATTGTAACAAAAAAATAAAATCTAAGAATTTTTCATATTTTAATTTAAATATTGCAAAAAAAAGTATTAGATAAAACTTTTTGAAATTACTCATTTAAAAAGATTCTACAAATATTAATTTAAATTTAATGATTTTTATTTATATGGAATTAATATTTATAATTTCATAAAAATAAGAGAATTAGATAAATTCATAAAAATTAATAATTTTAATTTTATAAAATTTATAAAATTTTACTGTTAATTAAACTTTTATTTTTTCTTCTAATGGCTCAACAATAATTGAAATTCATTAGAAGTTTCTCATCACTTGCCAAGTAAGTTGAATACCACCAAGTAAAATCGTATGGACAAAAACTTGTTAACGTGGCCAACATGTATCTAAATGTTTAAGGATCACAAGTTTCTACTTGGTGGCCAAGCATCTATTGCTATATAAGGCCAAATGTTTGGCACCACTCCAAGCAACATACGTGAGAAACATCCCAAGCAAGAGAGAAAAAAAGAGAGTTTAGTGAAAAAAAAAATAAATTATTTTCTTAAGTTTAAAAAGTGCAAATGTTATCTCTTTAATTTTAGAGAAAAGTTGTAATTTCTATTATTTTCTTTCAGAGTGAAAATTTTCTATTCTTGTAGGTATTTTTTATTCTAATTTATTTGAGAGTTTTCTATGTAAAATATGTGTGTTATTTTTCTTCATTATTATTTTTTCAAATTATTAGCTACGATCTTACTCTATTCGTTTCTAGTTATTACAACAAGTAGTATCAGAAGTTGACTTGGGTGTTAATATCTACTTATTGTATGATTTGTGGTGGCCATTAATAAGTAGATCCTCCACATCAAAAAAATAAATTAGATTATTATTCACCTTTAAATATTGTAATAGAAGCAATGACTACAAAATTTGAGATTGAGAAGTTCAAATGGAGTTATTTATCATTGCGAAAGTTGAAGATAAATACTATCTTGAGAAAAGATAATTGTCCAATGGCTATTAACAAAAGACTGGAGGAATTCATAGATGATAATAAGTGAAACGAGATGAAAGCAAATGCTATTGCAAATCTTCATCTAGCATTAGCTGATGGGGTGTTGTCAAGCATATAGGAGAAGAAAACAACAAAGGAGATTTGAGATCATCTCCTAAAATTGTATGAGGCCAAGTCATTAACAACACGAATCTTCTTAAGAGAAAATTATATATTCTTCAGTTGTTTGAATCTACTTCAGTAACAAAACATATAAAGACTATGAATACTATATTTTCTCAACTCACATCGTTGGATTATAAAATAGATCCAAATGAAAGTGTTAAACTTCTACTTCAAGGTCTACTTGATTCATATAATCAACTTGTCATTAATTTGACAAATAATGTCCTCATCGACTATTTGAACTTTGATGATATTGTAGTTGTTATTTTGGAAGAGGATAGTCGTGCAAGAACAATGAATATAAGTTGGCAAGTTTGCAACAAGTAGAGGCCCTAATGGTGACAAAAGCGAGATTAATGAAACGAGGCTCAAGTAGGAGCCAAAATCATAATAGATCAAGTCAAGAAGTAAAAAACATGAAGTACTACTATTATGGCAAGAAGGGTCATTTGAAGAAGGATTCTTGGAATTTAAGTAAGAAAAATTTTGATCCTCAAGGAAATGTAACAAGTACCTCAAATGAAGGTGATGCTTTTTGATGTGAAGTAGTAACAACTGTTGAAGTTAGAAAGAGATATGCTTATACATGACACATTGACTCAAGAGCCACATTTCACATGACCTCCCAAAAAAAATGGTTCCATCACTATGAACCTATCTCTGAAGGATCCATGTACAACCATAATGAGCATGGCTTAAAGATTGTCGATATTAGAACCATCAGTTTAAAGTTCCATCATGATATAGTTAGCAATATACAACAAGTGTGACATGTAGAAGGCCTTAGAAAGAACTTATTATCATTAGGTCAACTAGATGACCTTAATTGTAAAGTTGTAGTCGAAAAAGGAATCATGAAGTTGATTTGAGGTGTGCTTATACATGTTGAAAAGAGAGACTTTACAAGAAGGAGAAGCATTAGTTACTTCAAATAGTTTAAATGAAACGCTTGCAATGGTGTGGCATCAAAAACTTGGACATATGTTTGTGTAAGGAATGAAAATTCTTATGGAGCAAAATCTACTTCCATGACTCATTAAGGTGTTTTTACCTTTTTATGAGCATTGTGTTACAAGTAGGTAACATAAATTAAGGTTCAACACATCGAATTGTAGAAGTAAACAAATTTTAGAATTGGTTCACTCTGATGAATGGCGAACATCAATTACATCCTTAAGAGGAGTGAGGTACTTTGTGTCCTTCATATATGACTACTCTAAGAGATGTTAAGTGTATCCTATTGAGGAAAAGGTAGATGTGTTCTCAATCTTCAAAGTATTCAAAGCACAAATAGAACTTGAACATGGAAAGAAAATCAATCTTTGAGGATAGATAATGAAGGAGAACACACCAGCGATGAGTTTTTTGAATTTTGTAATTAGGAAAACATTAAAAGATAGTTCACTACATCATATACTACTCAACAAAATAGTGTGGTGGAGTAGGTGAATAGAACCTTATTAAAAAGAATAAGAGTAATCTTAGGAGCTGCAGGTATAAAAAAATCTTTTTAGGCAAAAGCAGTTAATCCCACCTATTGGTGATAAACCTAGCCCTATCAACAACAATTGAGTTGAAGACACTGATGGAGATGTATGCTAGGAAAAAAGTTGATTATTTAAACCTCCTTATTTTTGGAAGTCCAATGTGCATGATGTACAATGCCCAAGAAACTACAAAGTTGGATCCAAAATCTAGAAAATGTTTATTCTTAGGTTCTGCTAATTGAGTAAATGCACTTATGGAATCCCACAACCTACAAGATTATAGACAACAAGGATGTGATCTTTATGAAAGATAAAAGACAAGAAGCAAATGATAACACTGTAAATAAGAGTTCAAAGATTATAATAGTAAAGGTAGGAAAAGAATCTAAACAAGAGGATTCTTTTAATGTTGAACCAATGCATAAGGTATAAAAACTAGTTGAGTCTTAAGTATTAGAGATTCGTTAATAAGGTTAGTTGACAAAACAAATAAATTAGTACTCAAATTATGTTACAGAGAGGAATGTTACATATTGTCTTTTAACAGAGGATGGAGAGCCCTCATCTCTCTAAGAGGCAATGACTAGTTCAGAGACATCTCAATGGATTACAACGATGCAGGAAGAAATTGAAGCTTTTCATAAAAATGAAACTTGGGAGCTTTTGTAATTACCACAAGGGAGAAAGCCCATTGGAAACAAATAAGCCTATAAGATCAAACGTAATGGTAGTGATTGGATGGAGTGGTATCGTGCTAGATTAGTGGTAAAAGGATATTCTCATAAAAAAAGGTATTGAATTCAACAAAATCTTCTTCTTGATGGTCTAACTTACAACAATCAAATAATACTAGCAATGAGTGTTACATTTAACTTGCATCTAAAGTAGTTAGATGTCAAAATTGCTTTTCTTCATAGAGATCTTAAAGAGGAAATTCATATGCTCCAACTAGAGGATTTATAAGAAAAAGGAAAAGATAACTTGGTTTTCCAGTTAAACAAATGTTTATACGATTTCAAACAGGCACCAAAGTGTTGGTACAAGAGATTTCATTCCTTCATCATGAGCTTTGGATACAATAGACTTAATACAAAACCCTTGGGCATATTTCAAAAGGTTTGGTGAAAGTGATTTCATTATTTTGTTGTTATATATAGATGACATGTTGGTAGTGGGTAATAACAAAGATCATATCAAAGAACTGAATGTGTGGTTGGCTAAAGAGTTTGAAATGAAGGACTTGGGACTAACAAACAAGATTTTAGGGATACAAATTCATCAAGACAGAAATAATAAGAAGATCTTGCTACCTTAAAAAAGTTATATGAAGAAAGTCTTGTGGTGCTTCAACATGCAAGACTGTAAGCCAATTTTTAACCCTCTTCCTATTAATTTCAAGTTATGCTCTAGTATGACTCCTAGCAATGAAGTAGAGAGGATGGATATGTCTCGAGTACCACATGCATAAAAAATGGAAAGTTTAATGTTCACTATGATTTATACAAGACCAGACATTACATACGCAATGAGAGTGGTTAGTTGATAAATGGCGAAACCTGGTTAAGAGCATTGGGATGTTGTAAAAAGGGTCCTTAGATACAATAAGGGGACCATAGATGTTATGTTATGTTATGGGAAATCAGACTTTATTGTCAAAGGATATGTTGACTCAAATTATATAGGTGATCTTGACAAAAGCAAATCCACCACTGGATATGTGTTTGTACTTGTCGGTAGAGCTGTAAGCTAGATTTCAAAATTGCAGTCAGTGGTGGCTACATCAACAACATAAATAGAATATGTAGAAGTTACACTAGCTAGTAAAGAAGCAATATGTTTAAAAATGGTATTGGAGGAACTCTAGCATGAATAAGAGAAGATTCTTTATGCTTTATGATAGTCAAAATGTCTTGCGCGATTTCTTCTACTATTGCTTGTGATTTTTACACTAACTTGTTTAGAGTTGTTCACGTAAAATCTATATGTTTTTTTTCCATCATTATTTTCTCAAATTATTAGTTGTGATCTTGCTCTGTCTAGTCTTATTTATCACAACATTTATAAATATGTTTTTTCTTTTATTTTAGCATATGTGTAGCAAAGCACGAGTTAAGACTAATTATATTGAGTCTTGGATGATGAAGTATGTTTGATGAATTCTGTAATAGAACCTCAAACAATCTTCTTGAGCAAGGAACTCCATTTGCAAAGTTCAGGAGTTAGCACCTCCTTCAAACATCACCTTGGTAATACCAAATTTTTTTCTCTTGCCAAAACTTCTTCACAGAAACCAATAATTTCAGTGGTTGCAAAGCAAATCATGCCAGGAATAACCTCATCAAAATTGAATCAATGACTCTCTAGTCAATGATATTGAATTCGTCTCTAGGTTGTGAGTTCAAATCCCAGTCAAATTAAAAGAAAAAAGAAAAAGAAAAATGAAAGAAAAAGAACTTTACTAGGTGAAACGCGATTATTTAAAGCATTGATTCAACAGTGAATACACATTTAATAGATGTAATCATTAAGTAAATGAATGTAAAAACCTTTACATAACAAAATCACCACCATGAACTCAAACAATATTTATTTACACAAAAATAACACTTCTTGACAGGGAAAAGAGACAGCAACAAAAACCAACTTCTGCTTCTTCACAGAACCCCTTCATATATATATATATATATAATGAAAGAAAATGTACTAATTTCATTGGTTATTCATCGATCACTTCAAATTTACATCGTACAGATCCTTAAGAAGAATGCTTGATGAATGATCTTGTGACTCATCTTTGCTTGGAAAAGAAACTGAGGAATCTATCCATGGTCCATCCATTGATATGCTTCTTTGAGCCTGACTATCTTGAGAGAAGTTAGAGAAGTTATTTTGGCTGTCATGCGATAGAATCTCAAATGCTTTAAACCTCGCATCCTGGTCTATGGAACCGCGTTTGACTATTGGAACTTGGACTGGAATTCTGCCTTCCACCATACCGACTACAGAAGACATTGATGGCCTTAAAGTTGGAGATGGATTGGTACACAACAGAGCCAAATTTAGAATCCTCTTTGCCTCTTCTCTTGAATAGTTTGATCCAAGGCTTGGATCCACAAGTTCCAGAAGGTTTCCTTGCTCTTGCAGTACATAGGCCTTCATTTTACATAATAGAAACAAAAGTTCAGGTACCCAGAAGACATCATTAAATTGCATATAAGAACTTATTATTAGAAGGTACTTCATGAAGAAAATCCAAGTTTACATCATACAGACCATTGCTCTTGCATTGTATTTTAAAGCCAGAAAAAGGAAGAATTTAATCAGAGTCTGAAGGAATCAATTGTTACCTTATTTCAGGTTTTCAAGAAACATTGCAATTTAATCTCTACCCCCTCAAAAGAAAATTTTTTTTAATGAAAGGTTGTTCAAGTTGGCATACATGCAGGATATGTGTAGCAAGCATGAATAAGGGAAAATTGCAATAAATAAATTACCCAATCAAGAAGATATACAAACTCCTCCTTTGGTCTGTAATTGGTGTTGCTCTTCCCACTGACAATCTCCAAAGCAACAACTCCAAAGCTGTAAACGTCTGCTTTATCCGTCAAGTAACCCCTCATTGCATATTCAGGAGCCATATAACCTCTGCAGGAAATTCAAATAGTTCCCGAATGTTAACTATTTCATATATCTTTTTATTTTTGAGAATTCAAATGAAATAAGGTAACAATTGATTGAACTTTATGGCGTAGGAAGCTGACTTTAATTATGTGCATAAAGTTTACAAATTTCTAATGAATACAAAATTTCGTAAGTATTCTATAACCTGTCCAAAGTACTGTACTTCAAAGAGTTTTTACTTCAATTTTAAATTGAGTGACAAGGAGAACTCACATTGTTCCAGCAATTCGTGTGCTGATATGGGTGTTCTCTTCTTCATCAAGCTTGGCTAAACCAAAGTCTGATATTTTAGCATTTAGATCCTTATCAAGAAGAACATTGGTAGCCTTTATGTCTCTGTGTACAATTTTCAGCCTGGACTCCTCATGGAGATAGGCTAATCCCTTTGCAATTCCCAACAGTATTTTCTTTCTTGTCAGCCAGTCCAAATTGAGTCGTTGATCCTCGCGACCTGATAAGTTAATGAGTCAAATCAAATATGTTCTCATTCTAGACAATTTTTTTTTTAATGGATGCAAAACGCATTAGTCATTGCAATCACCAAACAGGGCACGAGCGAGACTATTATTTTCCAAGTATTCATATACTAGCAGCAATTGGTTTCCTTCAATGCAGCAGCCATACAGCCTCACAAGATTAGGATGTTGTAAGGCGGATATCATGCCTATCTCATTCACAAACTCACGGTTCCCTTGCTTTGATTTGGAGGAGAGCTGCTTAACAGCAATTACAGCACCATCTGACAGCACACCCTGAAACCAAGCAGGTTGGAATTTCAGAGTATTTTTGCATGTTTTCATATAATATATATTTCACGCATTGTCCTAAATGTTGTATGAGTCAGAAGCTCATAACCAATCAAATAACAGGTTCCAAGTTCATAATTACCTTGTACACTGGCCCGAATCCTCCCTCTCCTATCTTATTCACTGCATCAAAATTGTTGGTAGCATGTTTAATTTGTCTTAAGGTGAAATAACCAGTTTGAAGATCTAGCCCACGAAGTTCTGTAACAATAACAGAATCTCAAATCGCGGAGAAAAAACTATCATAAAATTTCATAGCACGCATGGTTAGAAAAAGAATAGCCAGACAGGTACTCCAAATTCACATAATTAGTCTTACCTTTGTCTTCAGGCTCCTTCCCTCCTAGGTAACCTTGCATTCGGAGGACAATCAAGACAGATATGACGACTACAGAAGAAGCAGCTACAATTCCAATAATGGATCCAACGGATAAGCCCCCATCATCAACCTCAAAGTCTACAAGAAGAGAGTACTCAAATGACAAGTTCATTCATATGACAGGAGAAAATCATTCAACCTGAAAGAAACCTACTCGGTGTCACTGCAATGGCTGATATAAGAGGTCCATAGACACCACTGGATGGAACTGAAGTTGTACCTTTCCCTGACCAGTATAAATGTATCTCCAGAGTGCTACCATTTACCAATATGTTATCAAATTCCTCAACGATGCCAATACCAACTCCTCCAGCTTTCTCCACAATATTGAAATCCTTCAAAACCACATTTCCCTGTGGGAAACAAGTATAATGAGATCTTTAAAAATTTTAACTAGTGGTTAACATTCCTCCTCTCTTGGAAGCTCAATCAAATAAAAAGGAACCAATAAATCGTAGCTAGTCCACATAAAATTGTGAGAACCATTTAACTCACTTGAATTGATACATCAAAAATGCGTCTCCCAAGGCTGCTAAACGTCTGATTATTAGAGAACATAATTTCAGCAAAGTGAAGCTTCACTTTATACCTGCCCTGCCGCATGCACAGGGCATAGTACTTGAGTGATTGAGGAGCTAGGCGGGCAGTTGTGTACAACTCTGAAGGTGTCACATTTAGACCAAAATTGTTTCCAGCTAAGAAATTAGCATCATCGTTGGCCACAAAAAGTCCTGTACTGCTAAAAGCCCATCTTTCTGATACAGGAATAAAGGTAGATGGACCCCCTCGATCTAAGTCTTCTTCATAATCAATATTCTCAAAGGGTATCGTTGGTCCCCCACAGTTTATATACAAGGTATGGTCTGTAGAAACAATCAGAATCATTGGTTCTCAATTCTTTCAACTTGAAGTATTATTCATGGCAAAATAATGGAATGTTGGTCAACTCTTACGTTGGGGCTTTTCAGAGCATGTAAGGTCCTTTCTGAAGCACCAAGCAATCCTACAAGAGGAAGTTTTGGTTGTCAGTAATCTGTATTTCTGATGTGTTCTGTTGAGACATTGTAGCTAACTAGGAACTTACTTATTACTCTCAGAAGATGAAAAACTAGAAGCTAAATTCCTGTTTCACCTTACAAATAAGTTAGTAAACAACGTAACAGAAACAAGAGAAAAAACTAGCAGATAAAATAATGCTTACACTTTTGACTGCTGGCAACCAGAAGAAACTGACCCAGTAAAATTGTTGTAAGACAAATCCCTGAAATACGACATGAAAGAAATGATAAGGTTAATGAATGAAAAATAACAATTGACGACATTCATCTTGCAAGACAACATTATTATTTATGCATGTTCTATTGACATATGGTTGACTGTCCCAGCAAATAATATAAAGGCGCATAGCTTGATGATGGACTCACAAGTTATTGTTACTGCTTGGTATCCAATCAGGTAGTGCTTCAGTAAATGAGTTACTAGTTAGAAACCTGCATGGATTGAGATCAAAGAGTTTATTAGACCAGAACACACTTGATTTCTCTTTTGAAATAATTTTTCCTTAATGATAATCGTTAATTGACTTACATGTAATCTAGACTTCTCAAACTTCGAAATGTGTTTGGAATTGGGCCCGTCAACCTATTGAAGCTAAGGTCTCTGCAATTAATAAACAAACGTAAGGAATCAGATATATATGAAACAGATAAAATTTTCTCCAGTACTTAAACAAAATTGTCTCCACTACTTGATAAAATAATGCAGTCAAGTTCATGTAATATGTGGCCTTCTCATTTGGTTAAACCAACATCCAGAGGTACATATGTAATAATTATAGATAATCCAACAGGACACAACCATGGTTTATATGTTTTGGTAGGCCTGCAAATGCACTCGTTCCAAATGTTAGAATCCCTTCAATAGACATATTTAGTGGCATCATGTCACATAGACTTTGAATTAATTAAAAGGAGGATGGGTTTGGATTCTGATAGTATGGTATAATTTGAAATCCTGGTATGGTTTAGTTAAATGGTAGCTTAAAATTGCCATTCAGAATGTAAAATACTAATGGACGTTAAACATTAAAGATTCTTGCAAATGAAGCATCATTCAGCGTAATGTCCTAAACAATTAGGGGATCAATTCACTGGTACATTTCTCATTTATCTTACTTAGAATTAACTGTCTACAACTGATTAATATGGTGTCACTAACTTGTTATCAGAATAGCATTATATAGATAAGAACAAATCATGTAAATATGTAATTAAGTATCCCTAAGAGATTGTTGTTTGAACAACTTACAAAAGTTTTAATTCTGTCATTTCTCCAATATAGTCTGGGATTGTACCAGTGATCAAGCAATTCCTCAGTACCCTAAGTCAGAAAATGTAACAGATCAGAATAATTGATGGAATCCAAAAGGAATAACAGAAACTTGAACAGCATATTTAAACAGTCATAATCAGCTCACAATCTCTTCATTTTTTTCATCTCTCGAAGATGAGGAAAGTCTGAACTTGATCCGCTCAAATCAGATATTCTCCTGGAAAACAAAATGTGGTACAAAAGTAAGTTTTCTATCCATATAAACTTTCATGATTGTAGCAATATGAAATTTATTTAATAAACGAAATCTTATCTCACAATAGTGTTAAGTTTTTCAACTGTGATATGGTTGCAGGAATAGGACCCTCCATAGATGTTCCTTGAAGATATCTACAAAAGCGATGACTTGTCCTTAGGTATGAAAAGGGGAAAAAATGGAAAATTAAATAAGTTTCTCCAAAAGAAACATAAACAGATAATAGAATTAAGATTACACTCACAATGTCCCAATGCTAGTCCAGTTCCCTATAAATTCAGGTATTTTCCCTGACAGTTGATTCCCATCTATCCTACTGCAAGAATTATGAGAGATTCATGAATGTTTTTGCTCCAAATGCTAAAATATGTGAAAAGTATTGTGACATTACATCACTTACAAGTCAGTCAAATTCTTTAAATTTTCAAATGTATCCGGTATCACTCCTGTGAAATTGTTTCCAGAAAGAAGGCTGCAAGAGTAACAAACAATCGGTTGTAAAGTAATTCATTGTGAGCAGGAAATACTAAACATGTCCATTATAAGGATGAAGACCACTATAATAGGTTTGATCCACAAAAACAGTCTGCAGTATAATTAGAAAGAATGTTTTTCAAAATGAATTAACGAGAAGATGAAGGCAACAATCATACAGTCTGGTCAAGCTTCTCAAATTTCCAAGGTTTCTAGGGAGAGGTCCTCCAAGCAGGTTATCTTGCAATACCCTGCAAGATCCAGTTCAAGTGGTACATCACACACCGTAACTTATTATTTCCTCAACTTGGTGGAAAACTCTGTTGTAACTTACAATTCCTGCAGTGCAGCAAATTTGTCAATTTCCGTAGGGATTGAGCCACTGAGACGGTTTGCCAGAAGGGACCTAAGGCATAGCAGTAATCACAAGTTGGTTGAATGTTTAACTTGTTTGTGCATGGGTTTATTCCAAATACTTAGCGAGCCCTTCCTAATCAAAATGAACAGAACTTACAATATGCGTAGGTTAGGGAGCCGAGCAAGACTTATGGGGATTGGGCCATTGATATAGTTACGGCTGAGATCACTGTTCAATATAAAATGTTTCAAGTTAGTCATTCAATTAAAAAGTATGCCAATCTGCCAAAAGCACATGATGCCATAAGAAATATGCACGGGAACACATTTAACACTGTGGAGGCATGGAAATAGACATAAGAAAGATCCCATTAAAAATATCCATTCAATTCTGCATAGATAGGAAAGCGAACAATCCATGTATTACTTACAGCTCAACCAGATGAGTAAGGTCTGCAAATTCAGAGGGAAGAACTCCAGTCAAGTTATAACCCTTCAGCTGGCTGCCAAAAATTAAATTCAAAAAATATGAAGTAAAAACAAGTTAGAAGAAAACAAGCATATCCAAATGCCAATAGCCTGCTGCCTCTGCAGTACTTGAAAAAGGCAATCTAGTCCAGGAAATCAGCAAGAATCACTATTTAATTCAATACCATTAGGATCAAATAGCCATGTAAATCCAAGTTTATTATGTTTAATGACAAGAAGCTAGTGCACTATTTTCATGTGGACTGAATGCATTGCAGATTTTCTTGTACATGTGTATCTGTGTCAGTGAAGGGAATGTGAGGAAACAAAAGGAAGAGGCACTTACATGTTAGTGACATGACAAACTTTGCTGTTATTGAATGAACAGTCGCACGTAACGTTACTTATAATTCTGTTAGAGTCGATGGTGTGGTTCCATTCTGGTTGACCGCAAGAATTTTGATTGATGTTCCAGGGACTGTTCTTCAGTTTTGTGGATATTGTTCGAAGAATTTGCACTGTTAAATACAGCCCAAGCAATTTAATTATGCATGACTAGATTAATAATTTAAATTTAAAAGTATTATCAAAAGCAAGTCGATCTTAAATAAAAACAGATATATTGAGAATGAAGAAAATTAACATTGAGAGGATTTCTCTATTTGATCCGACTTTACCAAACTTGAATTAGCTGAAACTCAAAAGTAGCTTTCGAATACCAAATAACTTAGAAAAAAAATAGATATATTAACAATTTTAAGAATGATACTATATTTAAACTGCATTGTACTAATAAATTTCATTTTGATAGTGAACAGTTGTTAAATTCCTTATAGGGACACTCAAATTAATATGTTACTTGGAAAAAGACTCCAACCGAGACCATCCCCCTAAAGGCACTGCCTGTGGGCGCTTGGCTAACAATTTCTCACTACAACATTATAAGGTCAATAAATCAGTACAAAATAAGGGACCCCATCACACAAAAATAACTTTTGCGTTGTTCATCACACTTAAGGTAGATTGCAGGGCGAATACTTGTACTGTACTCTCTATTGACCTAAGCTGGATCTAGCATTGGCTACAAATGTTAACAGATCCAAATCCTGCTGATACACATAAACTGGTAGCTCCTATCAATGTCCTCGTTTCATTTGTTTATTTATTTTATGGGTTCCAGATCAAAGCTTGACCTGCATGTCGGCGTTTCGTCCATCTTTGATACAAGTTTATCACATGGTCAAAACCAATTATTTCATTCTTATCGCAAGATAGCCAAGTTTGACCATGGCATAAAATGGTGGACAAAATCACACGTTGAGAACTCAGTTTCACACACTATAATCTCAACTTGTCAAAATCTGATCCTTACTCTATTTCCTAGAATCTGCACGATCTTTGGTAGACCAAATATTTTTAGGATTTTATTTTTTCACCATTGATATATTATAAGTATTTGATTATTAAATTATATTGATAGTGAATGACTATCAATTCTGCAGTTCACATTCTATATGGTAAAATTACTTGGTATGTTGCAAATTATTTTAGATGTATATTGCAGAATGTAGCAACAGTCAGAGAGACATACCACAGCCTGGCCAAACCAGCTGCTACATAAAGGATAATACCAACTAATGGGGCCCAAAAAGTAGAAGTTATCTAGAAGTTGAAACCATGCCAATCAAATGCAATATCAAGCAATAATTGCTACACGATAAGATTACAAACCAATAATATTTAATCACTTCAATGACCATTGCCGGCCTTTGTTTGCTCACCCATGACCATTATGAGTATAGAAAAACATCCCAAATGGCCAACTTACATTTTATATATATATATATATATATTGTTTCAATGATTAATGCAAATTTTAACCATTAATAATTGTCATACTTTCAACTTTTGAATTAAAAATCTAATGGTTATCATTGACTTGCAATTAATATTTAGATTGAAAACTATAAATATTTATTATTCAATTATAAAAATAATAATAATTCATGAAGATATATCTATTAAAAACTCATATACATATATCAAGAAATGTTCTACTCTACACAACATAATCTCGTGATTTGTTATTATTTCCGTTTTCTAATTCACCTCCATGTATGAGGGATTAAACTCGGATCATGAGCCGAAAAAGGTGTACACTTAATTAGCAGGACACACCCTTTTGGTGTCATAAAACAATATCTTTATACAAAAAAAATTGAATGGGTGTAGATCATGTCTCAAATCTACGACATAGCAATGGCCCCCACCTGCAATATTCATATGGGCCATCAATATATTTAAAAAGTGGCTTGTATATGCAATAATCGGATGACGGATTCCGATTAAAAAGTTGACATTTCTCTTCCATTGATTTAAGATTAAGAATCCTTAATTTATAGTGTACGGTAACATGTGATGTTTTATTCATTTATTTAAAATGAAATAACACTAATTAATCATGTGCGTTAAATTGTTGAGTATATGACTAATCTATTTCTGTACCAAAAGAACAAATCACAAACCATGCATATTTGCTGAAAATGAATATAGTTCTTGGAATCATTTTGTCTTAACAACTACTATACATTAAGGAAATATATAACATTTTTGTTGTACTATATTAAAAAAAAGATATTTATGATTTTTCTTTTTTCTATTTTCATCCGTTTTCTTGCAAAATGATTGCAATAACAATAAAAAAAAAATGGATTTATTAACATCTAAGAAGTCAAACACAATTAAGATAGCAAAGATAATACTCAGTTTGGTTGGAGAGAAGATAAGGAACAGTTCTTAGAAAGCAAGCACAGAATTTCCAATTCGATGTGCCAAAAGCAAGCAATCTCTTTCAAAACCAGGAAAAAGAAAATAGAACTGACAGAGGGAGATGGAAAGAAACAATGAATGCTAATGCGTTCCAAAGAACACAATATCAAACAAAAGGCACTGAAACAAAGAAAAAGAGAGAAACCCAGAAAGCAAAATCGGTTGTTAATATAAGACAAGAATGGAAAGAAGTACCTTCTTCAAGCGGTAATAACTGAGCCTGAGATTCCAATTCCAAAACAAAGCAACTCAATACCAAAATCCCAAAAACAAAAACAGACATAATCTTGAACAGTGATTGAACTAACGCCATCATCACTCTTTCTCTGCACTTCTCTGGAACAAATAGTGAAGCATATAATGATCTTTACAACAACAGCAACAAAACGACAAGGATATAATTAAGCGACACTAATAAAGGAAGAGAGAGAGAGGTTGAGTTGTTGGAGGGAAGGAGGAAAGACAAGAAGGTAGTTTAAAGATTACAAAAAGGCTTGGTTTTGGCTTCGGTTTTTATGAAGGTGGTGTGATATTTTTGGCCGCCCTCTTTTGAAGGGTTCAAACCAAAGCACAGAAACCAGCGTATTTAGAAGTTTTTATTACGTACCGACAAAAACATTATTGATTTATTTACTTATGTCAATTGAATACAAGGGAGAGAAGTATTCAAAGGAAACCGGCAACGAAAAATCATAAGAAAGAAAGATAAAAAAATGTTTAAACAAAGTTTGAGTATTCAAAAAAATTTTAAACTTTAGCATTTTTTAAAATTTATTTCATAATTATTTTTAATAAATTATTTAAAATTTTATTTTATTTACCAACTTACCCTATCATTAAACTTTGATTATTTGAAACTAACTTTTTTGGTCTATTTGTTTTTTTTTTTTATTTTCTCATAAACTAAACAACAATCACATTAATTATATCATTTGGTGATTTGAAGGTGATGATAATTGATATAAAATTTATCTAATATATAAAAGAATGAAAAGAAAAACTAACAGAGAAAAAATTTAGAGAATTTTTTAATATTAAATTTGAAATTAATCAAAATAGAAAATCTTTATCATGTCCACAATATCTGATTTTTTATTACCGAAATCTGGCTATAAAACAATATTCCAAGCAAAATTAATATTTAAATATTTTTCATTAAAAATAAAATAGAAAATAGATTTGAAAAAATATACTAATTTTTGGGATTAGCAGGTAATTAAACCTTAAATAAATGGGAAAAACAGAACGCGAAAAAGATTTGATGGCAGCAGTCAAGGACAGTGGCTAAGCAGACGCGGAAGAATCCAACGGCAGCGAGACACAGGAGAACGGGTGTGATTTTCGCAATGGCAATTAATGTACATGATATGAATAAAAGTTCAAAAGAGAAAAGAAGTAGATTAAATTTGGCACTATGAGAATAGCGATTATATTGTGCAAATAGTACAAATTATTTTTTAATAAATAGTTGAGGGATTTAGAATTTTTTCAATTAAGAAAACGAGGAGAACATTAGAATTATAGATAGAATGAGATGGTAAAAAGAGAAAACTAAAGAGAAAAAAAAATTGGATATAAATTAATTTACAATTCACATATTACATGTATTGTGATAATAAATCTTTTTATTATAAATTTAATATAAAATTTATATATCAAAATGTTAGATACTAAATCATCATAGAATAATTTTTCTATTTAAAAATATTTGTAATATAAATTTAATATTACATTTTTATTTTTATTTTAAATCAATTTTTAATTATATCAAATTTTAAAAATAATGTAATAATTTTAAAAAATAATAAATAAGATAATTATATAATACTTGATTTTATATATATATATATATATATATATATATATATATATATATATATATATACACACATTGATTTGACAGTAGTCTGAGTATCAATATAACAAAACTCTGACAATAGTTTCAAGAATAAACTTAAATAATCTATTTGACATCCTATGATATTTTTTGAAATAAATATTCAATTATTTTTTATGTAAGTAATATCAGAATTTAACATTTCTTTCTCTATTCTTTTATTTCTATTTTCTTTACTGTTCTTTCTCAAACTAAATTTTTGTTAAAAGGATATATATATATATATATATATATATATATATATATATATATATATATATATATATGATGATAAACAAATTAAAGCAATTTTCTAACTTTAATATTTTAAAAATTAATAACATCAAATAATAGTTGATATTTAATTGAAGTTAAATGAAAAGATTAATTTTAACTTAAATACTCTAAATTGTTTATGGACTGTTGGTTGATACTACCTAAACTAAAAAGTATTTGACCTTTTAATGTGAACTGTATTTTTTAATCAAAGTGAGACGAGAAATGAACAACGGACTAATACACCATGATTTTTGTGAGTGTCTTGGAAATTTGGGGTGACTCCCAAATTTTTATTGACTAATCGAAAGGACATAATTATACTTTAGTGCAACTTTAAATAATAGTATATGAGAGGATCTTTGGAATATCCAAAGATAGAACGGTAAAACCTATAATGTGAATCAAGTGGTTAATGGAAACCTAAAAAGGGGTAATACATTGATAATACCTCAAATACTTAAATGCAGTTACTACCCGACTTTGGTCAAGATAAAATTTCGAATGAGGATAGGTTCTGGTCTATTAAAAGGTTCAACTTATTTTCACCCTATTAGAGATTAAGTTCAAAAATTGAATATAACTTGAAAAATAGGTTAGACATCCCCAAGTTGTTGACCCTAAAATTGCTCGAGATTATTAAGATATTTTATTGTCTCAACTTCTAAAGTGATAAATATTGATGAATAGTTTGAATGATCCAAAAACCAATAGAAGGTTTAACCATATAATTGAGTGTTTGTGCTTGTAATTTTTATTAGTATTTGCATAGAAATATTATTTACTCCAATGAAAGAAGGTAAAAACACACCTCAAAGACAATACTTTTGAGGACATGTCAAGACGATAAGGGAAGGATGCTTGACCTTTAGGGATATGTCTATCAAAAAGCATGAAGACATTTTATTTAGATAATTAATATGCTTTTGAAGGTGGAGAGAAAATATCTCAAGACAGTAAAGCTTGAGCATGCTGAAGGAATTTAGTGTAAAAGTCAAAATGAAGGGAAAAAAAAGAAGACTAAATTCTCAAACGAATAAGTATACCAACAGGCATGTAAGAAAAACAATGAGTGATGACATAGAATAACAATATTGCAAGACTCTAGGAAGTACCTTAACTCATTTGCCTAATTTGAAGGTGACTTAATGATTGTGAAGAAAAATGCAACGATTATGGAAGTGTTCAACAGGAGTGGAAGGAGTCCAATCATCATTACAAAAATCTTTAGGAAGCACCTTAACTAGTTTGTCTGATTTTGGACATGGACAATAATCATGGCAAACTCTAATGAGCATTGTTAGATGGGCTTGATAGGTGTTGCAAACGACCAACAATAATTAGAAAAAGACATTTAATGATTGTGGAATAAAATCGACAACTATTAATAGGTTATAACAATTAGTTTTCAAAGCTGAAAAAATTTCTCAACTTATTTCTATCAACTAGTTTTTAGGGATTTCACATTTTTGAAGTCCAAAAAGCAAGAAGAGAATTGTCAAAGCATTATCTTAGTGTATAAACCATTTTAAAGTATTGCTTTTGTATTTTGGGTAGATTATATTTTGTGCGAATTTGTAACTAACTTTTGAGTTGGTGAATGTAGGCTTTTTTTAGTACTAAAACTATATTTGTTGCCTACTATAGAGCCTTTAGCACTACTAAAAGGCTCAATCCTTTGTTAAGTAGGTTGCCTATAAAAATATTTAGGAATGGATCTCACTTTCTTAAACCTTTAAAAAAAAGTTCATCCTTATCCAAAAAAATAATAGGTTACATTTGATCCTTAAAAAAAATAGTGAATGGCCTAAGTATAACTTAGGTAGTAGATGTAGGCAAATTGTCGATTCACTATAAATCTTTATATTTAATTTTTCCTTCTCCTTTCACCTTATCAAGTTTTTTTTTTCTTAATAGTAATCAATTCATTCCTCTCTATTGGGTTGATAGGCTCACTAATTTCAATAAGTGATATCAGAGTCTAACATCTTCTTAAAAGTAAATTGCAAGAGGACTAGATCCATGACAGTCCAAAACAAGCATGGATCAGAAAGGCAATCAATTGCAAGACCTCTATTCTTCAACAAAACTAACTATTAATGAGTCTTAAAATATTTAAAAATGAGGCCACCATTTAAATGTTTGAAAATAAAAAATGACTTAATCAATCATAAGAAATTTTATGAATTCATATCTTCGCAAAATGAGAGTCTTAAAAAAAAGGTTTTCAATTTGGAAGACTCTTTTACCTCTTTTACAAATAGTAAAGAAAAACTTGATTTGATTTTAAGCTCCCAAAAAACTTTAAGAGATAAATATGGATTAGGTTTTAATTATTCAAAAGCCTATCTATGATCGCTAGATTTTAGATTGTCAAGATACAAGCCCAATGATGACAACTTTATTTAATTCATCCCCAGAAGGGTAAAGAAAATAATGCTAAACACTATAAAAAAAAAATCAAATTTAGCTACTGCAAAAAGATAGTAACTAAGCCTTATTTTTGTAGTAGGTAAAACCTTAGCGACCAAATTCTAGTCACTATTTTTCTAGTAGCTATGTTAAATTTAGTGACTAAATAGTAATTTTTTAGCTACTACACAAGGTTAGTCACTAAGGTAGTTACTAAATAACTACTTAATTTTGGTCCCTAAAGTGGTAGCTAATCATGATAAAGGCGACTATGGAGAATGTAAATAGTGAATGTTTAACTGCTACATCATTTAGTTGCTAAGGTTTGATTTTAGATACTAACATAGTTGTAGTCGTTAAATAACAACTAGTTAGCAATTACACATTGTAGTGACCCTTACTTTAGCTACTAACATGATTGTAGTCGCTAAATAGAGGTTATTTAACTACCAATTTATTAGTCGTTAATATTTTTTGTAAAAAAATACTATATTTAATTGAATTTAAATTATTTATTAATATCATTTATAATTTAACTACAATATCGATCTTTATTAAGACAATAAAGGTGTTGGATTAGGTTGGTCAAATCTCTCTTTTGATTTTGGTAATATATATTGAAAGGTTTTAATATCATTTTTAAGTGTTAATCTTGTATAAATTAAGAAAGAAACTCATTAGAAGTTGAATGAAAGCTTAAAAAGTCAAGTATGGAAAATGACTCCAAAGTCGTAACCAAGAATCTTAGGTCATGATCGTTACTCATCAACTTTTAAGACACTATTAATACAGTTTAGTTAGCAGTGTTAGTCGTGATCGCTATATGCCATTAGAGGGATTTTAGACAATAAATTAGGCAAACCCAAGTGTCAAAAGACTCATTGGAAGATAAAAAATAATGACAGTGATATCTTGATAGGGACTGTAATTTAGCATATGCAAAATCTTCATTAATTCGCGGTAGAATCCACGACCAACCATCTCAGCTCGCAACTGCGACTTTCTACCACCTTTATAAGGACCTAATGACTAGTTTTTTAAAGGACTAATGCTAGAGTGCCATGTGTAACTAGCTGTTAGACATAATTGTGTTTCACAACCTCGATTAAGTAAAATTCAAGGTAAATATAACGATCGCGATTGTGACTTTTGTCTGACAAACATTAAATGCTAGATTTTGTCACCAACTTTGAAGATATGAAGATAGTTTTATTTGTAATATCTCTTTGGTGGGTGTGACCTATAAATACTCCACCTTAATGCAAAAGAATAACATTTACTATAGTCAAACTCTTGTAAATTGAATCTCAACTTTCTCTCTTAATAATTTTTTGTGATTGAGTTTTTAGTGTGAGCCATTAAACACCATTGGGTTTGGGTTTTAAAGTAACCCTTATATAAAAAAAAAAAAAAAAAACTCTTGTATAGGTTATGTATGAGCCTTGTGAAATTTTTAAAATCCTTTTCATCTTTCCTTCGCGGTACTTGTTCACTATCGATCTCTCGCCAGTATTTAGCCTTGGACGAAATTTACCACCTGATTTGGGTTGCATTCCCAAACAACCTGACTCATAGATAGTGCCTCGTGGTGTGACAAGGTCCGAGCACGACGGGGCTCTCACCCTCTCCGATGCCCCCTTCCAAGGGACTTGGGTTCGGTCCGCCGCTGAAGATGCTTCTTCATACTACAATTCAGACATCGGTGGCTCTCGATTCTCAAGCTAGGCAGTTTTCAGTTTGCTCGTCGTTACTAGGGGAATTCTGGTAGGTTTCTTTTCCTCCTCTTATTGATATGCTTAAACTCAATGGGTGGTCTTGCCTGACCTGAGGTAGCGATGGGAGCATCTCTAGGCAGCAGCCTGGCCGATTTTGGGCCACGGCCTGGGCAGTCCTAAGTAGTGGCCTAATCGATCTTAGACCACAGCCTGGGTAGTCCTAGACAGCTGCTTGGCCAGTTCCGAGTTGCCAATATCTGGCATGGGCAAGGTTGGTCTGGGCAGTCCTAGGCAGCTGTCTGGTCGATCTTTAGTCATGGCCTAGGTAGTCCTAGGCAACTGCCTGACCGATCTTAAGCCATGGCCTTACCAGCTATGAGTTGCCAATATCTAGCATGGGCGAGGCTAGCCTAGACAATCCTAGGCAGCTGTCTGGCCGATCCTGAGTCATGGCCTAAGCAGCCCTAGATAGTTGTATGGCCGATCCTAGACCATGGTCCGGTCAGTCCTAGGCAATTGCCTTGCCGATCCTAGGCCATGACCTTGCCAGCTCTGAGCTGTTGATATTTGGCATAAGCGAGGCTCGCCTGGGCAATCCTAGACAGCTGTTTGACCGATCCTGGGCTATGACCTAGGTAGTCCTAGGCAGCTGCTTGGCCGATCCTAGGCCATGGCCTGGCCAGCTCCAAGGTGCCAATATATGGCGTGGGCAAGGTTGGTCTGGGCAGTCCTAGGCAACTGCTTGGCCGATCTTAGGCCATGGCCTAGGCAGTTGTAGGCAATTGTGTGGTCGACCCTAGGCCATGGCCTAGCCAACTATGAGCTACCAATATCTAGCATGGGCGAGGCTACCCTGGGCTGTCCTAGGCAGCTGTTTGGTCAATTTTGGGCCATGGCCTGGGCTGTCCTGGTCTACGTGTGGCCAACTTCGGGTGTCCTATCCATTTGTGTGGGGTGACGATAAGTGGCAGTCTTGGCATATAAAAGAACACCTAATGGGGTTACTACAGGGCTTATACTTAAATGGTCGTAAGACACTTAAAGGGGCATTGAGTAAACATGTTTTATTCTTATATAATAAACATGGAGTGTTGTCATGCATGTCCATAAGTGGCCTGACACGAGCACACATAGAGTATCGTCATGCATGTCCAAGCGATTTGGGGCGAGCACACATAGAGTGTTAATGTGGGACTGGGCGGCTCGCCTCGGGAGCACAAATCGGAGGGACACCTATCTGTTTATAGTGCAATCACACATAGAGTGCCACCTGGTACAGAGCAGCTTTGCTCTGGCTAGCTTAAGGAATAACCTCTGTCAAAGAGGGACTCGGGACTTAGGGATTTAAGGACTCAGAGGCGTAAGGGGGGTGGGGGGAGCAATTTAATAAACTCAGGGGGGACGGTGGGGAAAAAGTTAAGTTTGGGGGAAAGGACGAATCAGAGCGACAAAAGGTTAAATCTCAATGGATTGTGATAACAAGGCCACTTTGCCACTTACAATGTCTCATCGCGTATTTAAGTTGTCTGTAAAGGATTCTACATGCCGCCCGACGAGAATTGCCTTTACTGTGGGTCAACAAACGGGCGACGAATGTGCATGTCGCCTCTGGTCCAAATTCTGATTTAGAGGCATTCAGTCATAATCCAACGTACAGTAGCTTTGCGCCACTAGCTTTTCAACCAAGTGTGATGACCAATTGTGCGAATCAATGGTTTCTCTCATACTATGTTGAATTACCATCGCGATGCTATCATCAGTAGGGTAAAACTAACCTCTGTCATGATAGTCTAAACCCAGCTCATGTTCCCTATTGGTGGGTGAACAATCTAACACTTAGTGAATTCTACTTCATAATGATAGGAAGAGCCAACATGAAAAGATCAAAAAGCAACATTGCTATAAACGTTTGGCTGCCACAAGCCAGTTATCCCTATGGTAACTTTTCTGACACCTCTAGCTTCACATCCCAAAGGTTTAAAGGATCGATAGGCCACATTTTCACGATTCGTATTCGTACTGGAAATCATAATCAAATAAGCTTTTACCCTTTTATTTTACACGAGATTTATGTTCTCATTAAGCTCATCTTAGGACACCTGCATTATCTTTTAATAGATGTGCTGCCCCAGCCAAACTCCTCACCTGACAATGTCTTCCACCTAGATCATCACTAGAGTGGCCTTGGGTCCCAAAAGAGGGATGCAGCCCCGCCTCTGATTCATAGAATAAGTAAAATAATGTTAAAAGTAGTGGCATTTCACAATCGCTATTTTCGGATCTCACTTATCTTACACCTCTTAAGTAATTTGATAAAGTCGAACTAAAGTCAAGCTCAATAGGGTCTTCTTTCCCCGCTGATTTCACCAAGCTCGTTCCCTTGGCTGTGGTTTTGCTGGATAGTAGATAGGGACAGTGGGAATCTCGTTAATCTATTCACGCATGTCACTAATTAGAAGATGAGGCATTTGGATACCTTAAAAGAGTCATAGTTACTTTCGTCGTTTACCCGTGCTTGATTGAATTTCTTCACTTTGAAATTCAAAGCATTAGGCATAAATCACAATGCGTGAGCATCTGCGGGGACCATCACAATGCTTTATTTTAATTAAACAGTCAGATTCCCCTTGTCTGTACTAGTTTTGAGTTGACTGTTCGATGCCCGGGGAAGGCCCCCGAAGGGCCGTTCCCAGTCTGTCCCTTAGTCAGCACACAGTGACCTACTCTCACCGCAGGAATAGCTCGAGTAGTCCATTGACAGCCGACGGGTTTAAGGTTGGGACCCCTAGGCCCAGCCCTCAGAGGCAATCCTTTTCCCAAGGTTACGAATCCATTTTGCCTACTTTCCTTGCTTATATTATTCCATCGGCCAGAGGATTAAAGATCATTATCTTGAAAACGTACTAACGTAAAGCCTACAATTCAACTACCAGAGCTTATTACCACTCTAACCCATACCCAAGGACTTGCAAAAAGGTCGGGAATGGAGAAGATTTATTGCCATTGTCACTTTTTCACCTATATTATTACTAATGCAATTCATACAATTTATATACAAAGGCTACTTATCAGCCTCATAGTCATTAGAAAAATTAAACACTAATATATTCAATGAATTGAATTATTTTCTTAATATACACTGATTTTAAATTAGGATGATACATTAAGGTATTGTGCCAATTATCTTTTCTATCCCCTAAAAGTATTTTTATTAGATATAACTCACAAATTCATTTCTCTTAATATGAGATCCTTTTGTGGTTTTGGATATTCAACAATGTATTTATTATTAGTATTGTTGTTTTGGATACTCAGCAGTGTATACAATAATATCACTTAAATTCACATATTTTTAGTATATCAACACACCTTTTTAACTAATTTTAGCTTTCATCTTATAAATCTTGAATACTTATTATAATAAAATATTCAAAATCAATGATAGAACTTATGTGGACTTTTGCAGAGATAATGAGCTACGGGTGTAATAACATGGTCAATGTGTTAATTGGCTTGTATTTTTTTATTATATACATAACTCATTAATTTACGTATATATAACAAATTCAAGAAATATTATTTTTACATAGGCATATATTTATTATCTAATTTTTCACCAATATTAAGCGCATTGAAATTAGGATATTTATTCAAAATCTTTCCCATCGCCAAAATTTCATTAATATTAATGGTATTGAAATTAATAGGATTTATATAGAAATTTTAATCATGAGTCTCATACTTCTAAGAAAAATTTAACATATTAAATATAAATTTATTTTTTTAATACGTATTTATTCCTAAATGTGGATGAAATATTAAATAAAAGACAAAGAAATACAGATTTAATAAATGTTTTAGTAAATTATAAATAAATGTCAGACTAAATAGTGTTACATATATAGTTTGAGTATCAAATTTCACAATATAATAACTTTTGAACTTATATGTACTTTTACTATATTAAAGGGTGCACAACTTGAGCAGTGTTTTTGTCGCTCAAATGGAGACAAAGTCATCCGTTTACCGCAGTAAACTATTATTATTATTATTATTATTATTATTTACAACCGATTATGGAAGCGTAGGTGCTATAATGCACCGTAATGTAACCCTTTTCTTTTTGGTGGTTGTTTTATCGGGATCTCACAATTTGAAACAGGACTCCAAGATTACTGATCTTTTACTGTTAAATCAAAGGTCTCTTTGTAGGCTTAAACTTAATAATCAATATTTTGAAAATTGAATTGAATTGATTAGTCAAATTGATAAAATTAAAAATCAAAATCAATAATTAGTTCAATTTGATTTGGATCAATTTTAATCTTATTTTAATATTTTTAATATTCTTTTGATTTTATAAAGTTATCTTAATAATATTTTTAAATTTTATTTATTATTAAATCAACTAAATCAAATTAGTCATATTGATTAGATTAATTGAATGAGAATCAGTCAACTGACTGATTCACTAATCAGTCTAGCTTCAAAAACATTGTTAACAATAAAGAGGAAACAGTTGCTAATGAAAGTGATGGTGATATCAAGCGCACAACTAAGGCCTGATCTACTAAGGTTCAAAGTCAATCACATGAGATCGACTAATTCATCATAAGTGACTTCATTTCTTAGGTAACAATTTGTACCGTTCACCTAGGTGTATTATAATGTTTTTTCACTATAAGGAAATTTATCTTCAATGGATAAAGATCTTTGAATTTAAGGCAAAGCTATCATTGGGATAAATTTTTGCTAAGCAAAGGAAGAAGAAGATGATGATCAAGGAACACAAAATGTGACATTTATGTTAATCTCTCTCTCTTTCTTTTTAATTTTTTATGAAGACATTTATAGAACCATAAAAAGTCTATAAGTTTTAGAACTATAATGGCCATAGTTCAATTTAAGCGAATGTTAGCCATGAAGACTGAAGCGTCCTAAACTTTTCAACAAGCCTTGTGTTCCTTTGTCCCGACCATGTCCAACTTCTAAATGTGCAAAATGGGGATGATTTATTATATGGAAGGACTCGAAAAATAAATTTGGCTACGGTTATCAAAGCCTTTTAAAACCTCCTCCTGTCCTCTACTTTCAGTATACTCATAAGAAATGGGGTTTCTTCATTTATGTAGTTCCCAGTTCTATTAATCAGATAGACATGCCCACCAAAAGTAAAGAATCAAAATCTGTTCAAATATACACAGTATTCTGGCCAATGCTAAGAAAATTAAGGGGGATAAAGCGAAGGATGATGCGGTAGCAATTGTTGACAGTATTCAGGTTCTTAAATTGAATGTGGAGGATGAAGGACATGCCTTGGTGGTTTGCTCAAAACTACCACAACAGCCATAAGGCTTTTCGCCTGAACCTCCTAGGGGCTTAGGCAACCCAGGGTAGTTCGAGCTCTTGGAGAGCTCATAGAGATATATAGCCGCACTGTTGTTTTCCTTTCTGAAACAAAACAATAGAGAAACTGGTGGGAGAGATTGAGGAACAAGTTGGGTTTTAGGCATGCAACTTACGTGGACCCGATTGGTAGTGCGAAAGGGTTAACTTTGTGGTGGTTGATTGATATGAAAATTGATGTGTTGGATTGTTTCGATAACTTTATTGATATCATGATTAATTAGGATAAAAGTTGGCACTTCACAAGTGTATATGGAACTCCTTATGTCAATCAGAAGGAGGAGGTCCTAAGTGCAATTGCGAGGCTAAAGTTAGTGAATGATATTCCTTGGTTGTGTTGTGGTGACTTTAACTGCTATGCTTCTTTTTTGAGAAGTAAAGGGGGAGAGGTGGCTCTTGGAAAGAGATGATGATGTCTAACAGACTGATGGAGGAATGTGGGTTTCTTAACCTGGGTTTTACAGGAGGTATTTTAACGTGGACAAATCATAGGGCGGGATAATGGTATTCGACCAAGATTAGACAGAGGGTTGGTGAATTTGAGATGGAAAGAAATGTTTCCTAATGCACATGTGCTTAATGGGGAGCTTATTAGGTCTAACCATAGAACTTTGATTATTGGCCGCAATCGACCAACTAAACATTTCAACAGGCAGTTCTTATTCCAGTCTAGATGGATGGATTTTCCAGATTGTCAAGGGATTTTGAATCATGCATTGAACTTTGGTAGAGATGATTGTAATCCAAGGGGGTTATGCAAAAAACTTAATGATTATAGGAGGGCTTCTGAGCACTAGCGTAGGAGGAGGGTGGGTAAAACGAAGATTAAACTTGATAGGATCCATAAGGAAATTGAGGAGATACATGAAGACCTTTTAACAGTGGAAAATATGGAAAGGAAGATAATTTTGTTAGCTCAAATGGATGAACTATATATACCTGAAGAATCTTATTGGGACTACAAAGCACAGGTAAAGTTACTAAAGTTTGGAGACAAAAACACCAAATTCTTCCATATCAGTACTATTTTGCAAAGATCCAAAAACCATTTTTTGCTTGACAGTGGGAGATGGGTGGAAGGGAATGATGATATACTAGAAAGTGCGGTGGGTTGCTACAAAAATCTGTTTGATAAAACAGGGAGAGGGTACCGCAAGTAGTGTTGGATAGTATTCCTTAGCTTGTGTCTCCAGAGATGAATGCTAGATTGTATGTTAAAGTGACTGAGGAAGAAATAACTAAGGTAGTTTTTGCTATGGCTCGCCACAAAGCTTCGGGTCCAGATGATTTCTCGAGGTTGTTCTTCCAAAAATTCTGGGATGTTGTAAAGGAAGATGTCATTGCTTTAGTTAAGGATTTTTTTTGCATATGGCAACCTCCCAAGAAGCATCAATAAAACCCAGTTAGTGCTGATCCCCAAAGTCAAAGCTCTATCTAAAATAACAGACTATAGACCGATCAACTGCACCAATTTTGTATCCAAGGTAATTTCTAAATTGATGGCATCTCATTTATGCTTCTTGTTGTCGATGCTAATTTCTCCCATGCAAGGCACGTTTATTGCTAATCGATCTACACAGGATAATATTATAGCACATGAATGCTTCCATGCTCTTAAAAACAGGAGAAGAGGTAAAGGGGGTTATATGGCACTGAAAGCTGATATGATGAAAGCTTACGATAGACTTGACTGGGATTTTCTTGAAGTAGTGTTAACTAAAATGGGGTTTGTTGAGGTTTGGCTGGAGAAGGCGATGTCATGGGTAAAATCTACTCAATTTATGATTGTTATTAACGAGTATGTATCGAATACTTTAAGCCGAGGGGAGAGTTAAGACAAGGGGACTCGTTATCCCCTTGCCTCTTCATCATAGCATCAGAGGAGTTATCCCGTATGCTTAAGAAAGGAGTTAGATCAGGTGGCATTCAGGATATGAGAATTAAGTTACGTTGTCCTATCTTATCGTATATTTTATTTACTGATAACACTCTAAAGCATCCACAGCGGAAGCACATCATTTGAATTATATATTAACAAATTATTCCAAGGCTTCGAGTCAAAGAATTAATATACAGAAATCAGAGGTGGTGATCTCATCAAATCTCAATGAAGCTAACAAAAGGGCTATCCTCAATGTGTTAAACATGCAGGAGCCAACTTCTCTTAAGTACTATCTTGAGGTTCCATCTAGTTGGGGCAAATTGAAATTGCAATCTTTCCAATTTTTATTGGATAAGATGCAAGCAAAGCTTACTGATTGCGAAGGGAAGCTTCTATCTAATGCAGGAAAGGAAGTCTTAAGAAAAGTAGTGGCCCAAGCAATATCGATATATTTCATGTTTGTATTTAGACTCCCTTCACGCATCATTTACAAAATGGAGCGAATTTTTGCAAGGTTCTGGTGGTCCAATTCTAATCACAATGGTTGTTTACATTGGTGCAAATGGAGAGAGCTGTGTACTCCTAAATATAGAAGGGGTATGGGTTTTAAGAACCTCACGGCATTGAATGATGCTTTATTAGCCAAAACTGGTTAGAGAATTTTAAAGGATCTTGACTCTTTGATGGCCCGAATACTCAAAGGCATCTATTTCCCTTCTTTAGACTTCTTAAATGCTAAAAGAGGAGGGGTTGGTTCTTGGTATTGGAGTAGTATTCTTCAAGGAAGGACTTTCATAGCTGAAGGTTGTCGTTGGAACGTGGGTAACTATAACGAATATTCAGATTTGGGAAGATAAGTGGATCCCTCTAACGCCAAACTATAAAGTGTCTTCCAACAAGCCTGTGAATTATGACTTGTTTGTGGTATCAAAACTAATTAATCATAATACTAGGTCTTGGTGTTTAGATGTGTTAAACCAAATGTTCAACTCTACGGGCACAGATAGAATTCTAAACAAGTGGGTGGGTGGGGCCAGAATAATGAGTTAGTTTGGCACCATCATCCGTCGGGATCTTATTCGGCGAGGAATGGTTAAGGAATCCTTCTCAATCACTTATTGAATGATTCTCAAGCTCAACCCTCTACTGCTAACACGGGGCCTAGTACGAGCATATGGAAAGGAATTTGGAGCCTGCAAATTCCTCCTAAATTGAAAACTTTTATTTGGTTGTGTGCTAAGAACTTTGTTGTTGTACTTGACAATTTATTTCACAGGAATTGTAGCAATACTAATTTGTGCCCCATTTGTGGTTGTGAGCTTGAAACTGTTGTCCACATGATTGTCGCCATGCTAGAGCTACATGCTTCATGTTAAGTTTTCGCTTTCGATTTAACATTTCTTCTTATGAACATTTCAGTGTTTGGTGGCAAGCCACTCTCCTGTTTGTTCATCAAGATGCCGCCCTTTTAGCTCATATTACTTGGGCTATTTGGTTAGCCGGCAATAAGGTTTTGCTAATCATCCTATTGATTCCCAAGCCACGCTCAACAGGGTTGCAGTATACATGCTAAGTTTTCAGTCAAACTGCCAACATGATGAGGGTCGCACACTTGGGCTGATTCATAATTGACCACAACCTATCACCCAGTAGGAGTGTCTGAGTTATCGAGTCATTAAAGTGAATGTTGATGCGTCGTGCAACACCAGAACGAGGAAGACTTTAGCTACGGTGGTTTGTAGAGCTTGGTCTGGCTCACTAATTCATGGCTCAGTGAAAAGGTATTGCTTGTCTCCGTTGGTAGTTGAGGCCTACGCTCTTAGGGGGATGTAGTTAGACTTGCAAGCTTTCTTTACATCCCAAGGATCGCTTGCAAGTCTCCTCAATGGTGGTTGCTTGTATCAACAACCACATTAAGGAAGTCCCCTGAGAGATAAAGCCTGTGATGGACAACATCAGAGGGTTGGCAACTCAGTTTGAGCTTTGTACACTTACTTTTATTCCTAGGATCTGTAATCTAGTTGCAGACTGGGTATCAAAACATGACTCTCATACATAATCTAGTCTGGTTTCTTAATGTTCCTAGGGAACTTGATCAAGTAATCCTCAATGATGTATTTCATCCCCCTTGATCAACGACATGATTATCATTTGTGTTAGGAAAGAAAAAATAAACTAAAATGTTAGTGGTTTTAAGGTTTAAATAAAAACAAATTAATAAATAAACCAGAACTGATCATGTAAGAGAAAGTCAATGGCCCAATGCTTTCCCTAAAACATATGGCAAAGATACGAAGGACACATGCATTATTTTAAGGGATTTTGATATAAATCAAAGTCTCCTTGTTGAGGATTCTACAGGCAAAGTGTACTCATAAACTACATCTCGAATTATGCATATAAAAAAATATGCAAATTTTGGTCTCTCTTGCAGATTGATTTCAATGAGGGAAAAACTTCTGGCCATTATACTTTATCTCAAGAATTCATGCCCTGCTTCGCTTTAAGCTTGTAAATATGCCTTGTGAGCCCAAACTAGCTAAGTGTATCATTAACATTATGCTGGTACAGCAAAACCAAATATGAAACCATCATGGGATAAATTATGACGTCGATCAGTTTAAGATCCTCACATCTGTTCCATGTGTAGCTTCATGAAATTGCTTGACTCAACTTCAGAACTTCCTTTAATAACCGGCTGATAGAAGTATTTATCTCATCTGGTACTGTCAACTCTGGTTCAACTTCCTCCAAGGCATATGATATGATTACCCTCAGTACAATAGCCAAATTCAAAGTCTTCCTATCAGTTTTCCATACACTTTGGTTCACAAATTTGCATGAATGTTTTAAGACACATTTACCACATACCTGAGAAGAGAATATGATAATAGAATAAAATTATAATTTTTAATTTGAATGCAGCAATAATGGCAAAATAAATTAGATAATCATGTAATTTGAAGCCTTACAGTGTTCTCTCGAATTTCAAAAAAATTTCTCAATCTTTTAGCAGAAAAAACATTCTTTCTTGAGAGGGATGGACAACCGAAGAGGGCCACCTTTTTTAAATCACTGCCTGACAACCATCTGTAAATCCAAGGTTAAAGTTTGTAATATATAACAAAGCACAGCCAAAAATGGGAAGAAACAAAACAATATTTCTAAAGAATGTGATTCCGACTTGTGGAAAGGAAAATTTCCAAACAAGTCAGATAAGACCATTTTTAGCTTAGCACAATGAAGCTGCTTAAGCTGCTTTTTCTGAGTTAGGTACATATCATGCATTACCACGTCATAGCAATTAACTTAAGAATGTGATAACTAGAGTTTAGACATGAACATATATTGGTTATTTATTTATCTCACATTGAGACACCTAAAAAGAAATTGAGACATAAGACAATAGTTCTTCAGAAAACTTGCTGTGACATGTCATCACCATGAACAGAATTTACTATGTATCTCATCAAACCTATGCCTGCAAAACAAGGAAAATCATTTTGCTGAGATCCTTCCAGCTGAAAACTAAAATAAATTACTAAACCATAAACTGTAGCCTCAGTTTTTCATCATTTGAAATTTCAGCTTCGCTAATAAGACCTTCGCTTTAGAATATTTGGTAAGTTTCACTTGATTAAAATTTAATAGATGCCGCATATGACATTGAGAATAAGCTTGTCATTCATTACCAAAAGGAGTCTTCTAGTCCAGCTATAATTTGACACTGTTTACCACCATCCTCCCAAGCAGGGCCAGCTGGAGGCCTAAGCTAAAAAGGTTGTAACTTTAGGCTTTTGTTATCAGAAAAAATCTTAAAAATGATTGTATATAGTTAGAGCTAGTTATCTTTTCTTCCATCATTGTGTACCATTGGTCTACCATTTTTCCTCTAGCACTCTGCTTCCTTTTCAAAAAGGCTTTTAGCATTTGCAATCATATAGATACGGAAAGAGTGAATATGGAGAGAGTGAATGATAGTGTAGACCTCACTTCTAGGCAACTAAACAAGCAAAAATCTAAAACTTTGAACATCCCATCTTCTTCCAAACAATGTCGTATACCATCTAATAGACTGAAATTACAATGACAGAATCCATGAGACAGTAATAAATTGAATAGATGGGAGGCCAAACCACCTTGAGAAAACAATTACATGAATGGCTGAAAAAGTCTAATATGCTCTAATGTCTGCACAAACGTATAAAAGAACTCAAGGAAGGCAACAGGATCCCTGAAAACTCCCATGTCTAGTAGCATAAATAACTCCAAATAATTATGGTTACAACTCTCATTGCTATCCTTCGAGAAAATTTGGTCATCTAACTATCGCTAAGATTTATAACATTCAGTAGATTCTACAGGCCACATCTAGCATTAGACCACAAAGATGTGATCTCTTACTCTTCTTGAATTGTACTGTACATGGGTTTTATACAGCAAAGTTGTTACCTCTAAAGACAGAATAAGGAATACACAAATTGAATAAGCGTAGGAATGTTAATTGGTAATCAAGACCGAAAACAATTATCAATGAATTGCTAAACGAAGAAAATTATAACATAAGCGCTTACTTGGCGATTTCTTGGTGATCCTTCGCAAAATTCTCAGCAGCAAACTTGATAAAATCCCTACCATAGCTATCGTCAAAGCAACTAAAATCCAGGTGACCACTTCTGAAAAAATTAGCATCCCTAAAATACCTTTGTTCGTACAAATGAGCCGTAAATAATTTCATATCAGGTGATAGCTCCTTAAAGACCTTGGGTCCTTCCAACTCCTTTCTTTTCTTCATTTCCACTTCTTTTCCTGTAAATACTGCATACAAACTCTTGGGTATCTCTCGTTCAATTTTCTTCGCATTTTGAATGCCTTTGTCATTCTTAGGTTCTTCTTCTGCTTTTAAGTCCCTCACTTCTGTTTCTAACGCCAATAACTTGCGCTTCACCTCATTGTTTAGGCTTTCGATGTCTGTTTCCTGTCGTTCACATAAGCCTACTGCTTCTTCGAATACGAGGCGAAGTGGCTTCTTGTTTTGGTACGTTGGGGAAGTAAACGTTTTATTGATAGAGGTAGGTCTGTAGGATTTGAGGAGGAAGCTTCTGAAGACAGACATTTGCTGGTGGGCGTTGGGGGTTTCAGAAATTGATGAGTGACGAGTGAGTTGTTGAAGAATGGAACATAGGACTTCGGTTCGGGTTACTCAATGGGCTGGGTTTTCGCAGCCGTGACAAAATATAAGTTCGTTGACAAGAAAAATCGTGAGGAAATATAAATTACTAAATAAATAGGCCTAATTTCCTAGAAGGTCTAAAACGTTTGGTAAATTTGTTAAACGTTCGGTAATTCTTAGAAGGTCCAAAACTAGCGGCCCGCGGCATCGTCAACATTCCTATTATTATATGCAACCCAATAAAAAATAAATTATCTCATCTATATATAAATTCTTTAGTAAATACAAAACTAAAATATATAATTACTAGCAATATCAAGAATTGATTTTAATCACTATTTAAATTTTAGAAATAATTTTTTAGATGTGATTTGATATTTTATAATTAAAAATATTTTTATTTCTTTAAAATCTAATAATAGTTTATTAAAATATTTAATTATAATATACTAATAATAATTTGCGTCCACATACTTAGAACACCCATGCTTAGAACACTCATTGACTAATATGTCATATAGAATAGTCTTGTTGTTATTTGAATGTAAAGTAATTATTATAGTATGAAACTTGTGTGTGCCCACACTTTCCATATTATTCACTATTACTTTGTCATTAATATGCCGGTAGATAGAGTAAGTAAAATTGAACTCAAAGTTATTTGATTTGATTTAATTTTATTATTTTTATTTAATTTAATTTTTATGATAAAATATTTTTTAACTTAATTTAATTTTGAATAAAAATTTGATTCAATTTATATCAAATTGAAATTATAACATGTATTGAATATTTAAACATATCATGAAATTTAATATTTAAAAGATATTTATGTTATTTAATTAATTTATAATAAATAAATTATTTTTATTAATATTTATATAAAATACAAATATATTTTTTAAGGTAAATACTTAATAAATTCAAAAATATTTAAGATTTAATATGAAATTTTTTAAATCAAAATCAAAAAAGTAAATTAATAATTCAATTCAATTTGATTCAATTAAACTTTTAAATTCAATTTACTATAAAAAAAATTTAATTTAAAATGTAGTTTTATTTTTATCTAAACCGATTATTTGTATGATTTAGTAACCTCCTAAACTTTTTTTTTTTTTCCTTTTTCGGTGATAATGCATGAGTTAAAAATATTAGGAAAATGAAGGGTTTTTTTTTTTCTTGATTGCTTGCATATGTATCTAATATATGAATGAATGAATTTAGTAAGGGCTCTTGATTATGACACAATTAGAAATAAATTATTCAAAATGAAGACATTCAATCTTTTCAAAAAGTTTAATGGAGTATCAACATTTTAACTAGTATAAAAACTAATTGTGTCTTTTATATATGGATTACATTTAGGATTTTATAGTATTAAGTACTGTTACTTGAAGCAAGAGTACCATTGAAGAGTATAAATAAAAATATTAGTATTATTTTATATGCACCTAATATATGAATTCACATATGAGGTAGACAATGAAAGAAATATATGCAAGTTAAAGAATGAGTTAAAATTATTTTGAAAAACAATTAAGTAAACTTTGTATAACAATTAATTGAAACACAATGTCAATTACATTGAAAAAAGTAAAGCAAATAGGACATATGTTGACTTATCTTCTATAGCAATTTCTCAACTTCAATAAAAACCAATGGATTCCAAAGATAGGCATTTTACATGTTTCCATCTATTAAATCTCTTTACAAATTAAAATAATCTCAATTGTAAAGGGCATTTTAATTTATGAAAATCAAAAGAATTATTCTAGTACAGAAAACTTGCTTAGCACAATAACTTACTTGGGTTTGAAAATGTAAGTGTTTAACATTGCTGAATGGAGGCCAATGAAAGCCAAATCTGTCTAAATGGTAAGAGAAGAATTTTCAATTAACAGGCGGAGACTTCCAAATCCAAGCACAAAACACCCATGGGAACAAAACCCATAAACATAAGATCAATTGTTTAACATACAAAGAAATTCTTTCTCCTTTCTACAAATAATATCTAACAACAACCCTGAAACACCGAATATGTAGGCCCAAAAAAGAGAACATCTAGCAAAAAAAGAGATAGTAATTAGAAATTGAAATAAAATTCGGACTGAAAATCATAATGCACAATTAAAAGTCAAAACATAAAGAATGAAAAACATTAAAGAAAGAGTCAAAATTCACTAACAAAATCATTAGATAAAATAAAATTAAACATAGAACCACTTAATGGGCAGAAACTCAAAGCCATAGCAGTGGAAACAAACACAAACTAAAAAAGACAAAGCAGAATAATAAAACTTATTTGCAACCCATAATCCCTAAGAAAGGCACAAGTATAAACCATTGTAACATAAGAAGAAACCTTCCAATGAAACATTAGGAAAAGATAGATAGAGAAAAGATGAATCTAAAGCAGCAAGTGAAAGATCTAAACTAAAAATAACGTGAAGCGAAAAAAAATAGAGCATCAAATGCATAATGAAATAGGTTAATCGGTAATAGCTCCTAGGAAAAAATAATCTTAATCCAACAAAAAGAAGAGCATGCAATGCATAATGAAGTGGATTTTGTATTTAACAGTGAGAATAGTAGCAAAAAAGAAATTGAAAGTCTTTGGAGATGATAAAGAATAAGAGAGGACAATAAATTTGTGGATCTTAACATAGGAGAAACAAAACACCAAGACAAAAATAAAGGAAATAAAAGATCAAGGGTTATTGATAAAATGAGGAGTAACAAAGAAATGAAAAAGAGAATGGAGAAGATGGAGAAGTTTCTAGATCTGTGGAATTAGTTATGAAGGAGGAAGGGGAAGGACCATAATACTGAACCAAGAACTGCCATATTGAGTTGTTTTAAAGAATAAATGAAATAGCCGAAAGGCATCTACATCCATTCACATGGATAAATGATGACACCACAAATAATGCAAGTATACCTTTACCGACTACCCAAAAAGATGCCTATGCCCCTTTTAAATGCTATCTTTTTTTACTTAAGTAGGAGGGTCAAAACGCCGATTTAGTCATTTTACTCAATCACATGGCCAACTATACCCCTTTACTTATGCATAAAAATTTGAAATTGTCCCCAAAATATAAGAAACCACAAAATCACCTGTAAATTAAACTGATATCCTCTGTTGTGCGTGATGTGAGGCTGACATCATTAGTTAACCAAAAGACGCTTCCAACCCTGGGATACAATGTTGTTTTCCTCATGCATCTTGGAAAAGCCAAAGGCCAATACAATCGTTTCACTCTACTATATCCCTTTAAATGAAGACAAAAAAATCTAATTTGCCCCCAATTTGTTACAAACCATGAAATCACTTTGAAATTGCATGAAATTATGTTGATTGTCGACTTACTCTGTATATATATATAAATATATATATATATATATATAGTAGTAAGTCAACAATCAATATAATTTCATGCAATTTAAAAAGTGATTTCGTGGTTTCTAACGAATTAGGGGTGGATTCAATTTTTTGTCTTCATATATATATATATATATATATATATATATATATATATATATATATATATATATATATATATATATATATATATATTTTGTATTTTATATATATTTAAATTATGTGTTTATAATAAAAACAAAAAACTAACATTTATATAT
>CATIWR010530093.1:0-18975 GCA_949677035.1 Omphalea diandra | reverse complement strand
TTTGTTTAATCTGTCAATATTTCATGAAAACAAGGCCCGAATTGTGCAAGCTGGTGCTGTTAAGCACCTTGTAGAGTTGATGGACCCAGCAGCTGGGATGGTCGACAAGGCTGTAGCTGTTTTGGCTAATCTTGCAACAATTCCTGAGGGAAGGACTGCAATTGGTCTGGAGGGTGGGATCTCTGTTCTTGTTGAGGTGGTTGAGCTGGGTTCTGCTAGAGGGAAGGAAAATGCAGCTGCTGCTCTTTTGCAGCTTTGCACAAACAGCAGTCGGTTTTGCAACACTGTGCTTCAAGAAGGTGCTGTACCACCATTAGTGGCATTGTCTCAATCTGGCACCCCAAGAGCAAGAGAAAAGGTAAGATTTGCTGCTTCTGTTTTCAGGGTCGTGTTTTTCTTCTCCCCTTGAAGAGTTAGTGTAACGTGTTATTGGTTTCTTGCAGGCTCAGTCATTGCTTCAGTACTTCAGAAACCAACGACATGGTAATTCTAGGGGCTGATTCTTTTAGAGAACAACCTGCCAGTGTCATCTGAAGTTTTGATATGAGTTCTATACATAGTGTGTGTACATGTGATGTTGCAAATAATTCATATTAAGGTTTTGCTGCTTGGACTGTTACTTGATTTGTAGAGGAAAATTGATTTACAGAGGACATGATCGAGTCCTTTTGTGAAAAACCTTTTACCTTTGAATGTGGGAAGAAAATATAACCATGAGCTTAGTCTTTGCAGTGAGCTTGAGAAAAGCGAGTATTGGGTATTGCAGTGCTATATTTGTCTTTTTTTTTTTTTTTTTTTCCCTCTCTAAGAATGTTTTCAAAGATACTGAGACTACTTCTTGTTGATGCTGCCTGCAAATTGAAGCAGTTGGTGTAAATGTCTAATCAATCTTGAAACTGGGAACAACGATTCAGATGGGGAGTATGCATACAGCTATTTTATTTGTGGTTTACCTTTCTTCATCTCATTGGAATTGCTCTCCAAAGTCTCTGTTGATGAGCAAATGGTTTATTAAAAATAGCAATGGACTAGCTCTCTTTATAATTTTGTAAGTTCCTAGTGTCCGGATCTGTACAAATTGCCCATTTTCATGTCAGAAATGCCATGGGAAATGTCTTTCGGCCCGATTCTGTTGCATAAATTGTGACCATGCAGCCGTAGGCCGTTCTAGACTTCACCCTTGATTAAGTTCAAGCTTTTCCTTAGTTTTGCTCATAGGTAGGTATGGCTATGATAATACAATTTTAAATAAAGTTAATATTTATTTTTAGTAATTAATTAATTGAATGATTAAACATTAATATATAAATAATAATTAAAATTTATAATTATTTTATAATATAGTACTATTTAATAAAATATTATTATTTAATTAGATATTTTTAAGTAAATAAAATAATAATTAAATTAATATATTAAATTTTAATAACAATACAATTATTTTATAAAAAATTCATCATTCATTTTTTTTTTTACTATTTTGGTCTCTTTAGTTCTTTTAGTTTTTATTATACAAGAATTAAATACTTATTTTATTAAAATCCTAAAGAATTTTTGTATTATTTTAAATTTTTTATATTTTCTTTTAGTAATTTGATGAAACTAAATACTTTATTATTAGTTTATTTCTCATATAACAAAATAAAAAATATTATATTATGTTGATAATATAATTATTTGATAAATGATAAATATCTAGCTAAAAGTGAATTTGATATCAAAATTAATTATATAATATATTGATGATTTATCTTGACTTTGCATTGTGAAAAGTTATAAAGTTACAATTTATAATTTTATAAAAAATACTTTTATGAAAACTTACAATTCCTTTTAATTTTATGACTCCTTGAAAGCAATCCTAAATTTATCTAGCTGAAAAAAAAAAAAAAACCTTTTTAACCTAAAATTTTAACTTAAAATTTACTCTAAAATATTAAAATTTTTATTAGAGAGATTTGTTCAAGTGTATACACTCAATAAATGAAACAATTATAAATAAATGTTTTACATTAAAAATAAAAGTGTGTACACACGCACGCGTGTGCATATATATATATATATATATATATATATATATAATGGTCTTAGTATTTATTTAAATAAATTCTTATCATATGTCAAAATAATTGTTTTATTCATTAATATTTTAAAAACTCTACATCATTTTTAAGAATCTAATATAAATTAAAATTAATCCGAAATAACATAATAATTCAAATATAATATAGTTTTCCTATTAGAAAAATATTAATTTCTAGAGTAGATAAGTTAAAAAATATATATTATTCTATAGTTGAACACTATACAAAATGTTAATAATATGGATTCTATATTATAATTAAATGATGCTTTTAAATCAGATAAATATATAGACATAACGTTTTTATAAAATATAAAAAGTCAACAAGTAATTTAAATAGTATATTATTATCTTTTATTTAGTCATATTTTGTTTAAATTTAGACAAATTATCATATCTAAATTTAAATATATTAAAGTATTGTGATATTAATATAATTTAAGTTTTTTTAAAGAGAAGACTGAAATTATTTTCTGAGGCACTAAGAAAAATAAATAAATTTACAATAATTTGAACTTGAAATATATAATTACAATTTTATTACATTATTATTATTATTATTATTATTATTATTATTATTATTATTATTATTTCATTCTTAAATAAGTTATTATTAATTAAAATCACCTTGTAAAAAATGAATATTCTCTCTCTCTCTCTCTCTCTCTCTCTCTCTATATATATATATATATATATATATATATATATATAATCAAATGATAATTTTATTGTATTAATTTTAAAAGTATCATATTATTTTTAAAATTTAAAATAATTAAAATTTAATTTAAAATAAAAATAATTTAATATAATATAAATAAATTATACATTAAAAAGAATGTTTTTATAAATAAAAAATTATTTGTCTTTAATTAATATCAAATTTTAATATAAGCTGAATTTTATATAAAAATTATAATAAAATTTTATAATGCTAACAGACATAGTTTACGGATTAAGGATTATATATATATATTGTGAGCAGTTGCCATTTGTTAAGTAATGATTATATTAGCAATATAATCTTTTATCATATGTAATAATCTAATATGTCTTCATACAAATAAGATAATAATTAAATATTTAATTTTTTAATGAATTAAAAATATGAAAATTTTAATAATATAAAAATATTTTCATATAAAAATAATATAGAAAGTTTAATAATATATAAAATTCTTAACATAAAAATAATTTAAAAAATTTAACAATATTGAAAATTGTTCACATAAGAATAGTATAAAAAGTTTAACAATATAAAAAATTATTCATATTCATAATAATCAATTTTTAATTTTCTATATAATAAAAAAATAAAAAAGCTAAGAAAAGTAAAATTATAAATTTTATATCGAAAAATTATATTACTATTATTAGAATGTATAAAATTAATTTAATTTTTAATTTAATTATTTTATTTATTATTATTTAATAAATTTTTAATTTGTTCTCTTAACTCAAAAAATATAAAATGTTTAATAATATAAAAAATTCTTCACATAAAAAATAATTTAGAAATTTTGATAATATAAGATTTTTTTTCACATAAAAATAATTTTAAAAATTTAACAATATAAACAATTTTCATATAAAAATAATTTAAGAATAACATTATAGAAAAGTCTTTACATAACAATCAATAATTAGTTCTTTATATAATAAGAAAAATAAAAATAAAAAAGTTAATACGAAATAAAACTTTAAATTTTTTATTAAAAATTTATATTACTATTAAAATTTATTATGCTGATCTAATTATAATTATATTATTTAATAATAAATTTTATAAAATAATAACATATTATAAAATAATAATATTTTATAATTATTTAATTAATTGATAAAAATATTAAATTTATTTAAAATTAGTTAATACGATTACAACGCGCAGGACTAGTTTTTAATATTATTAAAAAAATATTAAGAGGACCCAAAAATAAGAACCCACATGGCTCTAGATGTCCATAATCACCGAGTTTACTGACACGTCGTTAACACTGGATTTGCTCATTTGTTTTTCTTTTATTCCTCGCTAAACCCATCTTTAACAGTCCCTGTTTTCCTCTTTACGGACCACCGCCATTCAGTCGCTCACCGGCTGAGCTAGTCGAGGCTGTGGCGGTCTTCGCTCCTCGGTGAGCCCTAATCCTGATTACTGTGAATCTTTTATTATTTTTTGTTCTAGGTTTTCAGGGTTTTGTTTGCCTAAAGTTAGGGTTTAAAATTTTTGTTAGGAAATTTTCGTAACGAAATTCTCTTGAAATTGCATTTCCCTTGTAAAAGAATTAAAGAAAGATGGATTTTTGTGAATTTTGGTTTTTTATCTATTATTTTATGTAATTGAGCCTGTTAATTTGTGCTGTCTAGCTTGTGTGGTTAAAGGCTCTATTTTATTTTATTTTTTTCAGGATGTTCGCCCCTCGGTGAGCCCTAATCTTGATTACTGTGCACCTATTTTTTTTTTTTTTTTGGTTCTAGGGTTTCAGGGTTTTGTTTGCCTACTTTTAGGGTTTTAAATTTTTATTAGGAAATTTTTGTTTTTTCTTTAATTCTTTTACAATGTAAATGCAATTTCAAGAGAATTTCGTTTTTGGTGACCAATAGATGGATTTTTGTGAATTTTGGTTTTTTATCTATTTTTTTTAATGTAATTGAGCCTGTTAATTTGTGCTGTCTAGCTTGTGTGGTTAAAGGCTTTTTTTTTTTTAGGATGTTCGAACATTCTGTTTATCATTTATAAAAAAAACAGTTGAAGGTGCAAATTTTTTTGGTATGAAATGTTATCTTTATCTGTCTGTATATGTGTAACATACTTAGTCATCTGAATTTAGTTTTATTGGACCATCGGAGTAAAGCTAAGCTCGACTCAAGTAATTTGGTTCCAAGTTGGTTTGGATGATCTATGTGAATGGCTTTTGTTCATTTTGCTTTTAGTGTGGTAGTTTTGGACCCTTAGGCTTGTCACTTAGAGGTTGTATACTTATCTTGTAGAGAATTAATATGGGGCCTAATTTGGAGAAATCAAAAGCGGCAGTTGAAGTTTTGGCTAACAAAGAAAATGCAAGTGTACCCCAAGTTCCACAAGATAAGCTTGTGCAATGTTTAAGCAACTGTGAGGACAACAATTTGCATAAGGAAGCTTTAGATCAGGTAATTGACGGAAGTGAGAATATGGAGGTTAATATTATTGACTGTACAAAAACTGGTGACAATGGACAAGTTGAAGCTAGATGCGAGGATGCAACTGAGAGTATGAGTTCTTTTGGGGACACATCGTCTGAGACTGAGAATGGTTTAGTGTTGGGTGATGCAGAAGTCGAGTCCCGATTATGTGTTGATGATGCACCGGCATCAATATTTGATGGTTCTGGTGGGCCATTTCAAATGAGGTACTCATTATTTTGATTAATTTTGTGCATATTTGAAAAATATATTGATCTAATACCACATCTTTTAATACTGTGTATATAATTGTGAATCATCATCCACTAACCTTTCTTGGTGAAATTGCTTGTTTGTACTGTAGCTGGATGTGAATAATCTGGGACAGGCTGAGCTGTATATGAGGTTGGGGTTTTTGGGGAGAGAGACAGAGAGGATCCCCTGTTCTCAACGACAATTTGATTGTGGAGTGTTTTTATTTTGCATTGGATTTTCAGCTCATGATTAGGAAGTGGGAGTTTCTTTAACTTTGTAGCTGTTTGCGTCTATTAATTGTTGAATTCCAAAACACACTGTCCTTAATATATTATCCAGTACATGGTAAGCATTTTGAAATGCTTGCCTTTGACTAAGGTCAGTTTGTTTGCTTTGCAAGCTTGCATGGCATTAGCACCTGGCATACTTGAATCAATAGACACCTCTAGCCACAAGTCATCCTGCATTTTGCTACAGGACCTTAATTTATCAACAACCTTGAGGGCAGGGAAACATCATGGTAACCTATTAAACCTTTTTGAAAATGCTTTTACATCAGTTCAACGCCTTTTATTGATAAGTTCCTGGGCTAAATGATTGTGGAAGTTGGCTTCCTCTGTCGTGAGAATTGTTTAGGTAGTTGGTAATGGTTGTGGCATGGAAGCTATTATACTTTTGTCTATGTTAGAACGAAGTCTTAGCATTTATACACTTTGTTACTATCTTTTGCTTATCAAATGCATATGCTGGCATGGAAGCTATTATACTTTTGTCTATGTTAGAAAGAATTCTTAGCATTAATACGCTTTGTCACTATCTTTTGCTTATCAAATGCATATGCTTACTCCTGCACACACACTCACATGCATGTGCCATGCACATATGTAGTTTGGTTGCTTTCAGAAGCCAAATCCCATGGATCAATTGATTTAGGATTGGGAGGTTCTGTTGGGATTTGTACTTGCATTCACATTAACTTGTCAGTTGAGCTCTATGTTGCACAAACTTGTGTAATGAAACCTGCCTTACACATTCGTAAAGCCAGCGGTGTCGTCACTTTTGAAAGTTTAGGCGCGACTTTGGCACATGTGGCTCTATTATTGACCAGCTGGAAGATAGATGTCCACTTTTAGTTGGAAACATATTTAGGGAGATTTAGAAGTGCCTGTGAAAGATTACAATGCAAAAAAGCGCTATTTGGAGTTAAAAACTTTTTTTTTCTTGTCTTAACTCTATATCTGATTTAGTTTAGCACCTAGTGATTGGGGGTTTGACTAACATATAAAGAATATGAATGATTCAAATCTCGAAATACTGTGTCAATACTAATTATCTTCTAAGAGGACTTCTGTGGATCTATCTTTTTGATACACGGAAAATTAACTGGTTTTTCTCAGCAGAGTCCTCATGTTACATGTTCTTATTTGCTTTGATTTTTTATTGGAAAACAGCTTTTGGAGTTTCAGTTTGTAATTTTACCATTTCACAGTATACTCTTAGTTCTGATTTTGGAATTCACTTTCCTACACATTTTCCTTCAATCTTTCAGGAGGAAAAAGTTGACAGAACATTGGAGGAGATATATACGTCCTCTTATGTGGCGATGCAAGTGGATAGAATTGCAAATTAAAGAATTTCAGTGCCAAGCACTAAAGTATGACACAGAACTTGCTGAGCATGAGCATAGAAAGCAGTTTGATTTTGATACATTTGTGGTAGAAGGGTTTGATACAAAGTCACTGCCATTTTCAAGTTGTACCCTACGGAAGAAGGTCATGAAAAGGAAGAAGAGAAAAAGAGTTGAAGATACAACTGATACAACATCATATATGCTACAGCATAACCTCTTCTCCTATTATGGTACTGAATTTTGGTATTACATGTAACTTGTAGGATTTACATATGCATCATGACAATTATTTACCAGAAAAGAAAGTGACAAGTCGTTTGTGTTCCTTTTCTCTCTCTCTTTTTCCCCCTTTCCAGAAAATGAGAAATCTGCTGCCAATGGTGCTCCTATGAATGATGATTGTGGTAATCAAGGTAAGCAGTTGTTTGGATATCACTTTCACTGAATATATAACTTATATGATAAGACAGAGTAATAAAGCCATGTAATAGCAGTATTGATCTTCTGATTATGAATTGAATCCTTAATACCATTTGTCATTTTGAACTTCAACTTGATTGAACTAATAGCTTGGGTGATGGAGTAGAAACAATCACACGGTAGCGTTAACTGTATTCTAATGTGTTCCTATATGATGGAAACATTGTCAGCTCTATATCTTTATGTTTAATAAAGAGCATAGTTCCAATTACTAAAGTGTGAGGGGAATATACCTTCTTTCTGTTAATTTTGGTCGAATTTAATGGTCCTACTTCCCCTGTAAATCACATTCTGCAGGTTCTCTTCTCAATTTCTACAAGTTCATACATTTCAGAATTTTTGTTTGCCTAATTTTATACATCAATATTGAAGTTTGAAGCGTATGATCATTACAAACATAAAAAATAAAGAGGAATATTATACCATAAAATTGATAATGCTATGTCTCTCTTGTGTGTATTCTATTAAAATTCAGATTTTGGAACAGGAATAGTTTTGCATATCATTTAGAAAAGGTGGTGGTGAAATATTGGAAGTTGATATTATGGTTGAATGTTATATTACCTTGATTAAAACTGTATGCATGCTTTTGCACATATCGAGAAATGATTGGTGGTTTCTGCATGGTGATTGCGTGTCTAATTTTTCTTTTTTCTTTTGTATGGGTGGTTATTTTGCAGATAAGGCAACCGATGCAATTGATGAGTTGGAATTTCAAGATTGGTGGGCATCTCTTGAGTCCAAAGGTATTGATAATTTTCAGGAAGATATACTACGGAATATTGAATTGTTACAAATACAAGTTCAGAAGTTGAAGGTCCGCATTGAGAAGGTGGTGAGTGACAATCCTGGGAAGTTTGCTTCTGTCAATAGGCTGAGCCTGCCTGCATCTTGCGATGCATTGACCAGTTATGATCAAAATCCTGCTTCTCTTCCTGAAGATGGAGACAGAATACCTGATAGATCTCTATACAAGTTATCTCAGCACGAGTCTGACTTCAATATGGGAGATCTTTTGCCTGAAAGTGCAGTTTCAAGTCATGGAGAGGTTGCCGCACTTCCTGATATGATTGAAAGTGCAATTCAGGCTAAGGTTGGGGTTTCATGTATAAATGTAAGTTATGTCTCTCTCTTTCTCATTCCCTTGCTTGTTAAGTTATTATGTGCTTTTATTCACTTCCTTAGCATATCTTTTGTGTGTGTTTACAGAAACTTATAACCGGAGGGTGCAAAGACTTAAAATGCACTTAGGACCTTCATTTGTATGGTTTATTTATTTTTTGAGTGTCAGTAATAGTCATGGCTGCTAATGCCATTTCGTATTAACATTCTCTATGGTTAATACCCTACTTGTCTCCTTAAGTTGGTGCAGTCTACCGTTTTGTTGTCTCACTATTTATGTTGCTATTTATTTTGGCGGTTTTGACCTAAATTTTGAGAATTCCTATACTATGGACTTTACACTATGAAATGTAAATACTGGGTCTTGGAAGGGTCATGCTTGGGTGTGGATAACTATATGTCAGTGCTCTAGGACATGTCAGGAATTTCATATTTTGAGAGAATAATCAAAAAGTCAAGATGAGTAACAATTTGTTATGGTGCCAGAAGCTGTCTAGCATAATGGTTGCATTAAAAAGTTTGGCTAATGCTCAATCTTCAGAACTTGAGATGAAATTTGGGTATATTCTTTCTCTCTCTCTTCCATTATCTGGACCTTCAACGAAAAGTACTTCCAAGTACTTGCGCAACTAAGAAATTTGCTGTCTGATACTCTAGAGATAGCTATTTGTAGTAGAAAAACTGGAGCTGATACATGGGAGTTGACTGGTGCTGATACATTTCATTCCTATGGAAGAACTAGAACATTTATTACTGAGATAATTGTTAACTTTGGCACTGATTTTCTGTGATCCATCTTACAATTGCATAAAAAAATTGACCTGTGTCCAATTGTAACTATTCTTTTATGAGATCACCTAGTGAATTGACAATGTGCATATCCTCCTTGTGCTAACTGGGCACAAATTTCACATTATAATATTCTTGCTTCATAGGATGTGGCTGCTGTGGTCGTTAATCATATTGGCAATTATTGCTTTGGTCATGGGAGTTAGACTTTCATATTGGTTTTCATGGGACAATTTTCTCTGGTGAATTTAGAGTTTATTAATATTGTCCTGGTATATTTTGATGTTTTGCAGACAGGTGTTTTTCTTGCTTTAAATTGTATTGCCATCTATAACATTAAAGGATGGTTAAATTGTATTGCCGCCTATAACATTAAACGGTTATTTGAACTTATATATCCGTAATTTCTGCAGACTGAAGCGGGAATTCTAATACATAATCAGGCAGCAAAGGAAGAGATGCAAGACTTAAAAATTTTTGGAAGGCATTTCAAAGAGAAGCATCAGGTATTGATGGAAAAGCGGACAGTTCGAACTTCTGAAGCTGGCATGTCCACAGAGACATTCGTGCCTCATGCAAATTTTGGAGGTAAAACACTTCCAAAATCCAGGTGTAATGTTCCTATTAATAATAAGAGGAAGCGGGGTAGGAGAAAATCTGGCACAGTTGGCTGGAATCGAAAGCGTAGATCTTCATCTTAGATGGATAAAAATGAGTTAGATGTCAAGTGTTTCTTCAAAGACCCAACTTCTTAAAAATATATATTGCAAGCTACACCTGCCACAGTATGATAATTGTACATGCTGCTTATTCTGATGTATATCTTTCCTCTGTTGTCCGCCACAACCTAAGTTTGTACATGCTGCGTATTAGTTAGACCTCTACCTGTGCTATATGGGATACTCTATTTAAGATGGGATGTGCTAGGTTTTTGACAGTGATTATTTTTCTGATGAAAAATACGTCTTAGCATCTCGCATATTCAGTCTCATTGTTATTTTGTTTACTAGCCCGGCAATGGTTTTTGTTATTTTGTTTAGTAATTTTATTAGCCCAGCTATGGTTTTTAATTTTTACCGCTTGATTGAATTTTTTTTTTTCTTATATCAAAAAGGGCATATTGAATGGTCTGTTGAAAAGTAAGAGAACGAAAAACCTGCGAGTTTACACTGGTCAAGTGCAGTTGTTTGTTAGGCTCCTTTTGAAGCTAATGGCTTCCTCCAAGTTAAGAATCAGATTTTATACTGAGAATTGAAGTGCCAACATCATATGGCATAATGGATGCCTGACATTAACTCTTTAAAATTTAGTACTTAATTCCTTAAAATGGGGATATTTATCTCTCGTGGGAGAAGGTGCAAAGTTCTGCAGAATCACACTGATGTTCTTTAAGTCTGCCCTCCTCTGTAAATTATATCACGATTCATATTTTTTTTATTTTTAAGTTTCCTCATTTCCCTTCTTTATCTGCATCTTTAATACATGCAACAAGTTTCGTGATGGGAACATTGTACAAGCAATTTCTAAATAAAGATAATAGTAGCTTTGAGCAATTATATTGCGCTATTCTTGATATCTTGGAGTAAGAGATTTCTGTTAATGCCTATTTTTGTTACTAATGTAAAGAAATTGAAAGAATAACCGTCAAACTGAAGCCATAGAGCATCTTAAGGAATAGTTATTTTTAAAAGTGAATTTCTTGGATGTTTCTTCACAGAGCAATCTCAGCTTGCAAGAATTCGTCAACAGACTTGTCCGTTTCCAGCTGAGTAGAGGACAAGAGCGATTCAGCCGAGCCTAGCCGATTGCAGATTTCAGCCAGCCTCGTCTTGCTCTGCACAGCTCGCTAAATTTTGAGCAGAATAGCTTTAGTTCTTTTTATCTGAATATTGTCCTCTACAACAGCACATTCATTTCAGAATTGCCTGTGGAATATTACGACATTCCTTCCACGAACTCGAGGTTAATTAAACCTGCTTTGAATCGTCATTTGGTATTTTCATTGCTTCCCATATAATATTATTACGTGCAATGATAGTAGTTTCATACAGGTAGCTTTTCAGAAATGGAAAATAGCTCCAGAATCCCAGAGAAAGGGATTGTTTGTTTGATTGATGAAGAAGAGCATAAATCTTACAAAACTTGTTGACTCTACCCTGGTTACTGGATTAGTAACAGCAGCCATGGTAGCTAAAAGAGGAGGAAACAATGTACCCCAGCTGAGGATAATCAAGAACATCCCTGATCTCATCTTTGTGCCCTCTGTCACACTACTTTCACTTGTCTCTGTCAAACTCGCTAGAAAGATATTCCTAGCAAGTTGAGTATCTTGATGACCTTAATATCTATTATAGCCAACATATTCTAATGGAAATCCATGTAGTTAATATTATTTGTATTGGGTAATAGCCAAGTGGTTGCCCACCTCATAATGCAGAAGATCAAGGGTTCGATCCCTGATGGTCTTTCTAACTTCAATGTCTGATGCACCCAAAAAAAAAAAAGAAAGATTTCAAACCTATTGCGACGTTAATTTATGTACCCGTTATTATATTTGCATGTACAATCCCAGCGGTCATCTCTGAAGAGGCTAAGGATCAAGCTCCTTCAGAAGAGCAAACAATCCGCGGGAAAGGAAAAATAGCGAACTATGTTAGTAGAAAAGATCTACCTCTTTAACCATAGCTAATAAAATCTCCAACTTCATCCCTGACTTGTTTCCATTTTAGCATCTAACATTTCCACTGCTTCAAATTTAGGTGCAAGAGAGTTTGTACCAGGCCACAAAAAATAAAGCACCAGAACATGGTGGATTAGCCCTTGATCGGCAGAGCAGTTTAAGGAGGCCAAGTAAAAAGAACAGGTCCACCCTAGCTCACTCGCCATCAATTGATTCCAAGATCAAACCATCAGAACAACCACAACTGTAAGCAAAACTCCCTTGAAGTATTCATAATTTTCTGCAATTTCTATTCTGTTACTTGTTAACATGTTAGTACTATTTTATCGATGTAGGGTCTTGTTGATGAAATGCTATAACATGTTAACACTATTTTCTCGATGCAGGGTCTTGTTGATGAAATGCTCTCTTTTCGAGAAGTTTGAATCTGAACTTACGCCATCTGGTGTAGAAATTCACACTGCATTGCAAAATGTGATTGATGTCCTTAATACTGGACCTTGCATTCTCCAAGACCCTGACCAGGTCAAGAAACTCAAGAGAGCCTTACACCTTTTCCCCACATATAGGTCTCAGGATAGTTTATCTTCTGATCAAATGGCTGCTATCACCAATTTCGAGCAGGAAATGGATAAGCTTGTAGCAAAGTTCAGAAATTCTGCAGACATGGCGACAAGGACTTCGCAACTCCAAGTAAAAAAAGAACAGGCTGAGAAAGAATTTCAGAAAGCTTATCACCTGCTTAAGGAATTGAAGGATAAAGATGATCAATATAAAAGATCAAACAGGGAAACTGGAGTCTGAAATGGATAGCCTTAAAGCAGCTGAGAAAGAAAACTTAAGGAAGATGAATGATTGTTTTGAGTCTGGAAAGTTTCAGAAGGAGTTGGCTACAAAATCTGAAAGGGAACTGGAAAGCTTGGGATTTGCTATGGAAAAGGCAAAGAAAGATATGGCAGATTTGGAAGGTGCTTTCAAGAACTACAGACAACAACTGCCTGAGTTCTTAACTTCACATTTTCAATTCGTAATCGTGTATTTCTTAAATAACTTAGGAGGTTGAAGAACGGTAACATGTTAGAACCTTGTATCCTGATACAAGTTTTTACTATTTTTGACTTGGTTCGTTATATCCCTTCTAATTACCAACGGTTCTAGTTCTTGATCACCATTCCTTAAAAATCTAAAAACACTGATGATATGTGATCATGCCTACTAGATCACTTGGTTGATAGGGTATGGTTTCTTAATCTGAGAACATAGTAGCTCTTACTCTAAGCATTGGCCTCCAAATAGGAGCAATCAGTCCTTTCATATAATAATCATAGCATTTCTTCCTCCTATTTTTTCGACCATAACAAAAATTAGCTCTAAGTAAGGTCAAACTTTAACTTCTTAGAAACTCTTACTATTTCATAGCAATAAATATTGAAAGAAAATTATTGTTTTTTTTCAAATGCATTCTAAATTTGCCTATTGATTTCAGTATTGCAACCAAATGCTAGAAAACGAATTATTAGTTTATCAGAAAATACAGTACTTAATTCCTATTTTGATATTAAAAGAACCCCAGGCTGCAAGTGTAAAAGACTTGCAAATGAAGCAAACAACTTCTTCCAAGGTGGGAATCACATTCCATATGAAGATCAAGAATCCTTAATTCTTTTCTTTCATCTACCAAAAAACCCAACAAGCCACTCCCTCTTTGTTTTCCATCTTATATATTATAACCATTCTGCAATTCTATCTATTGGAATTCCAACTTACAAAAATGGGGATGGGTATGAGCTTCATGGGAAAAGGTTCGTCTTCTTTTTGCCACGTTATATATGTGTACCTTGCTGATTTTCCATTTCACCTTTTTCCTCCTTTCCCATCCATAATCATATCAATTGTATGGTATTATTATTATTATTATTGAGGTGTTTCTTTATAGGTGGTGTGCCTTCAACCCAGATGGTAAGTTTTGTTATGGGAACACTCTACAAGCAATTTATGGAGAAAGAAATTAAGAACTTTGACGAATTTCACATTGCTATCCTGGATCTTTTCAAGTAAGATCATGATGAATTTCTCTTTTAATTTATAAAATAGTAGCTATTATAAGATTTAAATTCTGAATTTTTAAAATCTTGTAATATAAGATTTTATGCTTCTAATCACCAAATTGCTTTATTTCTTAATCCAAATTACTAACACCTCAGCAATATTCATCAAAATTTTAATATTTATCACGCATCCACTCTTAGTCTAATGGTAATATATCCTCGAATCCCTCTCTCCTTTGTAATTACTGATCCAAACAAAAAAAAAAAAAAAAGAAATTTTAGTATTTATCATATGTATTTCAGTTATATTGAACTAGCATTAAAGTTATCCTCATAATTGAGGGGTTGCAAGTCGAAATTAAATTAAATTAAATTAACTTAAAAAACAAAGAAAAAAAAAAAAAATCTAAAAGACAGGTCTCAATGTGAAACCAACTCCATAATTATATGTACAGCACATTCAACTCAGCACTGCCTGGTAAACATTATGATGCACCCTCAAGGAAGGAAGTAGAGGTCAGTATACCTTTCCCATTCCAACATTCTCAATTAATTACCCTAATTACTACATGCAAATATGATCTTTAACGTTACAGGAATGTTTTGGATTTTGGAAAGATGCATCAGAGGCCCAAAAAAAAGAAGTGTTTATTAATTTCATGAAGAAGAGTGTTACTCTTAGCAGGTTAGATGACTCCGCCATGGTCATCGGAGTAGTAACACCGCCGGCTGCCATGGCGGCCAAGAAAGCTATGGAGAATTTACCGCAGTTAAAGTTAATCAAGTTTGTGCCAGATGTGGTCTTTGTGCCTGCGGCAACAGTAGCCACATTGGTCGGTGCCAAACTCTCAAGAAAGATGCTCTTAGGAAGTTTAGTATCTTCATAAATGTAAATATAACTATTCAAAATTCGATTCATTCTCAATGTAATTTATCTGCATATTATTACTATTATAATTATTTTACTTTCTTTGTTGATGTGGAGATTTTTTTTTTATTTATGAAAGCATTTAAAAACTTAAAAATTTAAATCCACGATCTCTTGTATTTCATTTGGGAAAATCACTCGACTATCAATGTATATCAATGTTGTATTAGCATTATAAATAGCATTAGATGTTTTAGTACTTGTTTGGTTTGGTGTTTTTTTATTAACATTCAGCGATTGAATATTTAAATATTAAAAAAACAGTTTGATAAATATTAGCGATTAACATTAATTTAAAAACTAACTTTCAACATTTAGAAAACATTAATTTAAAAACTAACTTTCAACATTTAGAAAATATAATTAAATGTTGAAAGCTAATGTTTTAGTATTTGAATATAAAAATTAGAGTTTAAAATTTTCTCTAGTATCGACATTATATTTATCATTATTTACTATTATAAAAATTTGTATTTCATATAAAATTAATTAAAACATAAAAAAAATTATATTTTTTATTTGATAACATGTTGAATCGCTAAAGTACCAAAACTTTATATTTATTAATCATTTATAACTTAACGCTAACTGCTAATCGCTCTCTACTTATAACTATCCTTAAATCAAACAATCCTTACTTTAAGATTAGCAATTATAATTACAAGAAATTAAAATGATACAAATTGAATTTTAAGCCTCAAATAAAAAAATTTTATCAAAATAATATTTTTCATAAAATTCAATATAAGTAAATTTTTTATTTTTATTTTTATGTTAAGAAATAGGTCATTTTCTAACTACATTTATGGGATAGACAGTGAGGCCAGTGATGATGATCACGTGATTACAAAAGATCACAGCAAAAATTGATTTACACTAATTGCTTTGCAAAATAATGTCTACCAACTTTATTCTAAAACATACACGTGGCATATGCTGTCGGCTTATCCTGATATCATATTATAGAAACATGAAATTATTTGTAAAATCAGCAATAAGTTTTTGAAATTGAATTATATTTTGAAATGATTTAAATATTTTTTAATCTTTTTTCTGAATTTAAATGCCAATTATGCGTCCTCTTGAACATATAAATGATGAATTTTACCTTCATGTTAAATTATAATCTTCTTTTTTATATATTTTATTTATAGATTTTTAATCTTTACTCTTTCTTAACCAATAATTTCAAACTTAGGCCAATCCGACCGATTAAATTAAAAAAATTTGAAAATCGAATTTTCGACTGTTTGAGTTTATCTTCAAATTCAGAATAAAAGAAGTCTGGTCAACACCAGCCAATCCGGCCAAAACCCGTTGATCTGGCCTGACCTGAGTTTATCCTTTAATTTTTTTTAATTGAATTTTTAAAAATTTTATAATTATATTTATTATATTATCATCAATAATAAATATAATAACTATCTTTATTTTATTTTTTTTAAATAAATTGATTGCAATTCTATAATACAACTTTTTGAATTTTAGAAAATAAGTTATTATAAACATCAATCATAATATAACTTTATAAATTTTTGAAAAATAATAAATTATTATAGAAAATTGAAAGTGATTTATTAAAATTATTATATTAATATTGAATTAGTGTTATTTTATTTAATTCATAATATATAATCTTTGATATAATAAAAAATATTTATTATTTTAAATAATTAAAATATTTATTTTATTTTTTAATTATTATATATGGATAAATTTTCATTTAAAATTCTTCATTTATAAAATATTTCATATTTATTACACACTTTTTTTTTCCTTGATTCTACCATGATTAAGTAATTTGATGAAGAGGGAAATATTGAGGGGCTTGGTTTTGTTTTAAGAATTTTATTATTTTGGCTAAAAGAATTGTGAAACCAAAGTAAAATGAAGTATGAGAATGGTGAAAATGATTAAACTACGATCCTGGTTGGAAAAGAATGGATAAAAAAAGGTTTTTTAAAAAAATTAGGAGATGGGTTTGTAGCGTTAAGGTATGAGGGAAAAGACACATGAGATGGAGAAAAGGAGTGGTCACTACCCATTTCCCCTATTTACTAATTTTTGAACTTTTCAAATTCCATAATAGAATTGTTATATTTGTCATTATGAATACAATTGATAAAATTTAAAAGATTATGATAAAATTAAAAGAACTATTAATTAAATTTTAAATGTTTTGTTGTCTTAATTTTTATAAATTTACAAATAAAACCCATTTTTTATCCTGTCAAGTTGTAATCTTTTTTTTTTTTTTTATGAGATGCAAAATATTTTGAAGCATTTTTTCGATAAATATCAATTTTTAAAAAAACTAATATCGTAAAAAGAACTATTATATATAGAGTTAAAGATGAAAATAAAGATCCTTCAAAGCTTCTGGCATGATAGTAACATTTGGTAGCATCAAATGCCAATATGCTTGAAGTTGTTAATAGTATTCAAAACAAAGGGACAAAATTGCAACAGAAAAAGAAAACTACAAAAGAAAGAATAAAAAGAAAAAGAGAAATTTTGTAGAGAAAGGGAGGAGGGGGCAGCATTATGGAAGTGGGTGGAGGTAATTATTATGTGAAAGTGAACTAGGTAAAGAAGTGGGAGAGGAAAATAAAATATGTCAAATATATTTATATTTAGATTTTTAAAATAAGATTAACTTTAATATGTGAAGAAAGATAAATAGAGAAAAAATAAATGTTATTTTTTATATTTATAAAAATAAAAATACATTTAATATACTTAATAAAATTTGTCTTAAATTGTACAACTAATTTTCTAACTCTCTATTTTATTATTATTTTTTTTATAATCTCTATTCAATATGCATTCTATAATATTTTTAAAAGTGACAAATCTCTCACAATATATTTTTTTTAAAAAAAATAAGAATAATAGAGTATAAGTGAAGAGTGAATTAAAGATGTGAAGTTTCTCTTTATTTTGACTATCTAATCTCATATATCTATATAATAGCTAAAGCAATATATCTACTTTATTTACTTGACATAATATTATATTTACAACTTTAACATTTTGACAATACAGAACAATTAACATGCAACATGTTCTTAAATATTTTAAAGATTTTTATATTGTTATTTATATTTGATTTATCATATATTTAATTAGATTCTTAAGAAAAATTTTATTTATATTCTTTTTTTATTTTATACTCTTTTTTTAAAAAAAATCTTTCATATTCTTTATCCTTACATATGAAAATCTTACACATTATTCAAATTTTTTTTTATATTTGTGTTAAATTTTGTAAAAAATATTATACTTTTGTGGGATTGAATTAAAAGTTATTAGAATTGTACTGATAATTTTTTTATTAACATAATCAATTAATAAAATTATTTTGATTAATTTATATTGTAAAATTTAATAATAAAATATTTTAAAATTAATGAGATATTAAAATCTAATTTCAAAATTTTACATAAAAATATCAAATTGTTATCTATATAATGCGCAGTTTGACGTATAGTTATATAAATATATTAATTTTGCAATTCATGTCCATAAACTCATATGGAAATACACAAACTTACTATAATTAATTGTTCCATACCAAAAAGAAAATGAAAAGTATTATTATAGAGAATATGAATTAAAATGTATTAATTGATCTCGCATCATATGCTCTGTTAAAAAGAAAATCTACAGCTTTTTTTTTCTTTTGTTATTAAATGCAATAAATTTCAAACTAAACATAACTGATTCATTCAACAAAATGAGCAAGAAAATGAAGCATTACAAGAAACATATATATATATATATATATATATATATATA
>CATIWR010530080.1:0-34876 GCA_949677035.1 Omphalea diandra | reverse complement strand
TCACCAGCTCGTGAGTGATATATATTTATAACAGTATATATATATATATATATATATATATATATATATATATATATATATATATATTTGTGTGTGTGTGTGTGTGTGTGTGTGTGTTTGTGTGTGTGTGTGTGTGTGTGTGTGTGTGTGTGTGTGTGAAAGGGCGAATTAGGTAAAATTAATACATAATATATATATATATATATATATATATAATGTATTAATTTTACCTAATTCGCCCTTTCGGGATTTCAACTCAGCAAACTTTCTCTTTCTTCTTCTTTTTTTTTTCAATGCTCTAATTTTTATTGAAGCCGCCCGTTCAAGTTTTTAGCTTAGCAGACTTATTTTACTTTTCTCATACCCTTACATGAAGTTCTTCTTCAACATATCAAAGTTTGCTGGCTTAGAGAATTCATTCCCATCTATACAAGATATTTTCATAACATGCTTGAATAGGTCTACTTGATCACGTAAAGACCTTTCTAATTCAATTTGAATTTTTCTCAGGGATCTTGAACTTATCAGATTGCTTTCAACACTAAGTCATTGATTCTTATTGTACTTATCTTAACTCTTTTGTTGAAAGTGTATGCCATTCTGGTTTGATATAATTGGAAATGATAAAAGGCCTTCAAACTTTTCTCATTTAACAGGGCTAACTATTCAAATCGACTTCTTACCCACTGATAATTGGGAATCTTTATCTCAAGCAACACCCTTAGTGACTTCATCTCTATTTTGATTAGGAATGTTGCCTCCATTCCATATACTAAGGATTGTAGTGTCAATCATGTTGACATTCTAACTATAGTTTGGTATCCCCCATAATGCAAAAGGCAACTTCTATGGCTAGTCCTTATAAGTTTCTACCATATTGGCAAAAATGTCCTTGATGTTCTTATTTGTTGCTCTGATTGCCCTATTGGCCTGTGACCTATAAAATAACAACTTATGATAGATGCAATACTTTTTTAAGATTATCTTGACCTCAGCTTGGAAATAAACACCATTGTTTGTCATGATATGATACGACATGCCATAATGACAAATAAGATTCTTTTCTGTAAATTAAGACATATGTTTTGCATCCAGCTTATTGAAAGATTTAGCTTTCATATACTTATAGAAGTAATTGATTGTTACCACGATTTACTTATGCCCTCTTATAGAAGCTGACCTAATTTCTCTAATCACATCAATGCCCCAAGCTGTAAATGGCAATGATAAAGACAAATTCTATAATTCCATTGGAGGTTGGTGATTGAGGTTATCATAAACCTGACACTTGCGGTAGTTTTGGACTGTTTAAATGCAATCATGTTCCATAGTGGTCCGGTAATAATCCATCCTTAAAACTTTCCTAGCCTAGGGTTTCCCATTTATATAGGGATCACACATTCCTACATGGACCTCTTTCATGATCTTACTTATTTCCTCTTCTGTCAAGCATCTTAGGTGAACCATGTTCAACATTTGTTTATATACCATGCCATTATGAATTATTAACTATGATGCTAACCTCCAAATTCTGTCCTTATCTCTCTTTTTATCCTTTTTAAGGTACTCTTTGACTTTCGTGTACCATTTCACATCATAAAACATGGATAATTTTCAACTAATACCTACATCACTTCTTTATCCACATAGCATGGTATTGTGGATCTAAGTGTGATATAAGGCTTATTGGCATTTTATCCTCTTCATTCCAAAAAAAAAAAAACTAGAGTGGCTAAGGCATTAGCCATTGCATTTTCCCCCCCATGGTAGATGATGAAATATGATTCTCTTATAATTTTAGATCAACCTCTTCAAATGTTCTAAGTATGGGCCTAATCATTCCTTTTTCAACTTCCACTAGTCAGTTACCTAGAAGATTACCAATAGTGAATCTCTAAACACTTTAGTTGTCCTTGCCTTCCTCTAAATTAGCAATTTTAATCCAAGTGCATAAGCTTTATATTTGGCCATGTTATTAGTCACTTTAAAATTTAGCTTCTTAGTAATAAGGAATAGTTCTCCTTTCAGTGATATAAAATTACATTGATGCCTGCTCCTTTCTTATTTACTGCTCCATTAATGTACATTCTCTAGCATTAAGTCTCAATTACTCCTAGCATTTCATCTGAGAACTAAAGGAGTTTAGATTCTTCCTCCATGAGCAACTATTGAGGCAAATATTCTGGAATCACCCGACCCTTAATAACCTTATTAGTGATGCACTTGATGTCAAATTCTATTAATAGTATTAGCCATTTTTCTAATTTTCCAATCTAGGAAGGGGTTTTGTGTAAGTACTAAATTGGGTTAAGCTTCAAGATCACCTTCATGGAATATGAATAGCAATAATGCCTTAACTTCTTTGTGGTTGATACCAATGCCAAACAGATATTATCTATTTGATTATATCTATCCTTATAAGGGAGTAACTTGTTAAGATTATATATGACATGTTCATTCCCTCTTTCATCCTTTTATACTAACATTGCACCTATATAACTCTATTCCATTATTAGATAAAAAAAATTAATGGCTTTTCCAAATTTAAGTGTTTTAACATTGATGAGTTAGTCAAGTATTCCTTTATTTTCTCAAAAGGATTTTGACGTTGTTCATTCTACTTTACTTGTTGGTCTTTCCTCAGCAATGGTTGACAAGTACGAGTAAGTCCAGCTATGAATCTACTAATGTATTCAAGACGTCTCAAAAAGCCTCGAACCTTATTTTCTATCTTTGGTGTGGGTATGCCTTGAGTGGACTTTACCTTATATGGTTCAACTTTGACAACCCTCAGACTCACCACATGCCCCGGTAAATTACTATATGTAACCTCGAATGCACACTTTTTAGGATTTAACCTGAAGTTGTATTGGTTAACTCTCTTTAAGAACTTTTCTAAGGCCTCAAAATGTCTTTCCCTCATTTCAAATTTCATCATCATGTCATTTATATACACTTCTACTTCATTATGGCTCAAGTCATGGAACAAAGTGGTTGTCATTCATTAGTATATTGTTCCTTCATTCTTTAAACTAAATGACATCACTTTGTAACAATACATTCCCACTCTATAATGAAAGTTATCTTCACTTATTTGTAAGGGCCATGAAAATCTGATTATAACTCGAGAATCCATCCATAAAGGAGTAAATAACACGTCACACCACAATCTACCAACACATTAATATGGGGTAAAAGGAAATCATCTTTGGGATAAGCTTTGTTTAAGTCTTTATAGTCCAACACATCCTTACTCTCACATCATTCTTTGGTTTTGGTAATATATTGGCCAATCACTTGAGGTAGTTCACTATCTTTAAAAACTTAATTTTAAATTGCTTCATCACATCTTCCTTGACTAATTTAACCCACTTTGGTCTCATTCTTCTGAGCTTTGGCTTCATCAACCTCATATGTGTGTAAGTTGGGAACCAATGCTCAACTATCTGTTAGTCGATCCTAGGCATATCTTCATAAGTCCAAGCAAAGACCTTCTAACATTTCTGAAGTAGTTGTTCAGACTTTTTACGTTCCTTCGATGTGACATCACTAGTAATGAGCAAGATTTTTAGATTTTTCATGCGCATGATTAAATGCAGTGGTATGCATAAAATTAATATTGAATATGTTCTTGAAATAATCCATGCTGCACACACTACCATTTAAAAACACATCACTCAAGTAAGCAAATTTGTTATTCATTACTTCAAAATTTGAAATAAACATCATCCTTAAAAAGGCTAGAAATAGAAACATTAGAGGTATAAGAAAAAATAGCTTCTTTTAGAAAATTGGCAGTAATCTCTTTGACATTCATCTTTTCTTCTTCTTTAGCTTTCTTTTGACCAATTATCCCAAGAGCAATATTCAAATCATTGGCCTATTTAGAACTTACTTCTTTCTCAACTTCTATACCATCCATGGCCTTTACCACCCCTAGAAATCCTATTTCATCTTATTATCTCTTAGCTCAATCTTCATGAAATTCTCCCAAAGTGCCATCCTATCCAACTCTACTTACTAATCTTTTATTATCTAGCTTTATGTTATGCCACCATCACCCATATCATCAATAGTGTTCACAATCATGTCTTCAATGTCAACTAAGCTTATTCCTACATATATCCCCTTGGTGAACTTACATAACCCAATTCAAAAATTAACATGAGGCACCTCCTGATTAACTACTTCAGATTTCTTCTTCTTAGGGTCTTCATTAATTGCCTAAAACTGTTAGTCTAATAGATAGATACTGCTTATGTCCATCATCAAATGTCTTCTATTTGTCATTCCATGGCCATGTGGTTTGAGGACCATACAGAGCTGCAAACTAGCTAGATTATTGAGTATCTTCTATTTTTATAATCTACTTACCCTTCTTCTTCTTCTTCTTCTTTTAAACGTCTTTCTTTGATGAATTTGTGTAATTCAAATAACTTATTTCCCAACTCCCTCATGGAAGAATGTTTTCTTATGGTCATCTATAAAATAATCACTTACATGTTTCTCATCTTCCATGGTAGTCTCTTCCTTAACCTCTCCAACCATCTCTCTTTCATTCATAAATAAATTAGATAGAGGCTCGTGCAAATTTCTTATTTCTTTTTTTCCTCTCTTTCTATAGTAGCCCAATCCTCTTTTAGTGGTTTGAATGGGAATTTTTGGAACTTCTGACACTTATAGAGTTCTTTCCCAACTTTGCCTTAAAAGGAAGTTCATATTCTTTATAATTTTCATTACTTTTGGATCAAACCACTTATCTGTAACCTTGTCCACCTAAACACCTTGAGATGTAGGGCAACTATACTCAATATCAATATAATTTCTCCAACTTATACATAAATCATCACCATATCACCCTTATAATGGATCTTGACCTTTTGATGTACTATAGACGACGCTCCTCCCGACGGGTGATACCATGATCTTCCTAATAGAAATGAAAAAGTGACAAGAATATCTAGCACTATAAATTTTATTATCACCTCTATAACTTCAGTTTTCACTATGGTGTTGAACACAGTGGGTATTGACCTTTTACTATCATCGTATGCTTAGATAATACTCTTTGACACTTTTAAATCCTTTTTTGATATCCCAAATTTATGTAACAATTTTATAAGGCAAATATGTCAATGCCCAATCCATCATTAACCATCACACATGGTGTTCGCCTCCCTTTTACCTCAGTTCAGATGAATAAAGCCAAGTTATGATCCATTCCCTCAGGTTACGGATCTTCATCAAAGAAGGTGATCCTCCCTTTGCTAGTAACTAAAGCAATAACTTCCATTCGTTTAGCGTCATTTAACTTGTTCAAGCTTAACAAAGCTTTAACCATTGCCTTATTATATTCTTGGGAAGTGATGAGTAGTTCCCACACATTAATCTATGTAAACATCTTCTTTAACTACCTTAAAATAAGGTTATACTCTTTCTTCTCCTTCATCACAAATTTGTTTATTTATTTCTCAACTCTGGTTCGTCTGGATGGTATTTTTTGCTCCTAGTCGCATGGTTCATTTTCTCTTTCGCTTTCTTTTCATTATTGTTTTCCTATAATTTAATCATTTTCTTTCTCTTCATTTCTTATGTCTCTTGATTTGAGCTTTCCTATAGATTAATGACGCAAACAACAACTATAACTTTCATTGGTACCTCTTTAATAATAGCCATGACAATGCCATTGGGAATTTTTTGAATTTATCATAAATGTTCCTTTGTTCAGGTGTGGAACATTATGATAGTTTGGGAAAATATCCTCTCTTATACTTGGCGTTCCTTAGTTTAAAGGGACAATAAGCTTGTTATCAATGAGATCTTTGATCTTGTGTCTCAACCTATAACAACATCATTATTGTGCCCAACTCCTTGATAAAAAGCACAATAAGCATTAGTATCATACCCTCTTAGTAGGGGATTAGGAAGTGGCCTTAGTGCTAATGCCTTCAATTCCCTCCTTCTATAATCTCTAAAATTTTTGGATAGAGGCATGCCCAAATTGGTAAATTGCCTTAGGACTCTCACTACATTCAAATTAGTTATATTATCCCTTTCTCCTAGATCTTATGAAGATGTACTTCATCTTTCACCATATTGCCTCTTTGATTCAGACTTTAATTCTTTAGTTTGCAAGCCAACTTCCTAGAGATCCTCAAAGTTATGCACAAAATGCCTTTAATTTAGGTGCTTATACTGGCAAAGCTCCTCTAACTATCATTTTGACTTGTTCTCCCTCATTTGTCTAGTATTCCCTTGAAGGCCATCTTTTTCCATCTCCTTATATAGTCATTAAAACCTTCTCCAAATTTTTGTTTCAATAACTCTATTTCATGTAGAGTGACTTCTATATCTAAGTTATCGGTATAATGTTTCTCAAAGGCCTCAATTATTTGTTTCTAATCTTCCTTAATCATCTTCAGGTGACTGAAATACAATATTGTTATTGAACCCTCCAATGATGACTCAAAAACCTCTAACATAGTGTCAATTGGTATTCTGGACATCTTTATAACCAACATATATGGATGAATGTTATTCTTTACATTCTGAGTTCCTATGAACTTTAAGAGCTCAGGCATTTAAAAATTATCCAAAAGTTTATCGAGTTTATGGCTAAACAGCTTTTCAATATTGATTCCTTTCTCTATGCCCATACTGCCAAGTGCATTTTTTATCTTTTCCAACTATTTAGTAAGATCATCAAACCAAGTGCTCTCTTTCTCATTCTCCACGGGCTTATCAAGTGTAGCCATAATACTTCTTACTTTCTTAGCTAGCTTGCTCTTATGGTGTTGTTTCATCCCAAATAGGTTATCATCAATCACCATAGACTTATAAGCATTTTCCCCTTATCAGTCCTACTGGCAGATTTGTCAGTCTTCTTTAGAATTTCATTATGGCACCTATTCACCTCTTTTACAATTCTTTCCCCTATGGTATGGCTTAGGTTAGTTGTTATCCTCTCTATGATCTCAAGTGATATAGTTGGTTCTATGATCAATTCTAGTCTTTAGATCAGGCTAAGCGTCTTGCTCTTCTTAGCTAGTTGATTTCCCTATTTCTTTTCCTGAGGGTTTGGATGGTGCTATGATGGTTGTAAAATAAAGGTTAAAGATTATTAATATGATGCATGAACAAGATAAATAATGCATATATACATGAGATGCAAATGTTATTATAAAAAGATTCTTCTAGCCTTATTCCTCCCATACATGAAGTCTAAAGTCTCTTTCTTTGGTGGGGTCTTATTATTATATCATCATGGAATAAAGAATATATAGTGGTCACTACGAACAAATTAAGGTTGAAGTCTTAAAAGAACATTTATACATGCGATATAGTAAATAGTGAAGGAGAGATTTAAATACAAAAGAAAACTCTTTACATTACTTTGAAGGAGATTTACAAGTAACTAGAGCATCACTTTTAATAAAGGTGGCAAAGGATATACATAAGTATTTACTTAAGTAGTGGGAAAATATTTGCATGATGGGGCATGAGGAATGCATAAGTATGTACATAAGGGGGAATTTATATAAGGGAATGAAGAGCATTGTATTTACATGGGGAATACCTAGTCATATTCTTTAAAGACTTCAACCTCCCTCCCTCCCCCCCTTTTGGAGAAGAATGCAAATAATAGGGTATCCTATTCTAAGGTACTATTGGCTCCCATATGTGTCTAATGGTTTGAAATAGTTGTTGCAATTGATGGCTCCTCCAAGCTTAGGGGATGGTTGTTGTAACTCTTCATTTAATATACCCTAAGGTACTTAGGTCGTGAGTGATGAATCTTCCTCACTATCACCTAAGCCCGAATAGGGCTTAAGTCTCAAGTTTGGAGAATCCATCAGCTTATCTAAAGGCAAACCTAGTGCATGTGTGGCATGTAGAGGCTAATGAATGCAATGGATTAACTAATGATAAAGATAATATAGTAAAATGTGAACTATAGATTGAACGCAAAGTCAATTTTGAGTCCCCAGTGGAGTCGCCATTATGAGCACCATCAATTTTTGGGGTTATGCTCAAACTAGTGGAATCTTGCTTACGACTCCTACCCTTTATCAATCAATGGAAGATTGAGAGAATGAAGGTCATACATTGATATTAACCCCAATTTATGGCTTGTATTTGGATCAACGAGGGATCCGTTAGGCCTCGTGCAAGATTAAAACCTCTCTTTCCAATTTGTGGTCAATGGGGGAACAAAGTGGGAAAATACATTAATATCATCCCTAGGGAGTGTCGCCACCTAACTTTAGACAAATTTTGAACCTAACTAAGTCATTTAAAAGTCCAATTTGTCTTTACCCCATCATAGATCGAGTTTAAAAATTGGCTACAACTTCAGGATAAAGTGAGGCACCCCTAACTTACCCGGATCTATGGATCCAACTTTTTGTTATCTTTGGTTCACTTTTATCCTTATTATTAATTAATCCATTTATCGCTCCTAAACATGTTTTTGGTGTATCTAATTAGGCCATCATAATCATAGTAAAGGGGAAGGAGGCATGCAACATCAAGTGGGAAGGTCATGCATATCAAATCAGCTAAAATAATGCACAGTCAAGATCACCATACATATATGATCAACTACAAAAAAAAAAAAACCAATTAGTGATCATCATAGAAATAAGGAACAAAGTATAGGTACAATAGGATGTGCTTGAAGGAAGGATTTCACCAAATCTCCAAGTCAAGAGAACCTAAACATATTTTAAGTCCAAAGTCAACACCATCCTAACATCACATAAACCACATAATAATAATGATAATAACAAATAAGACATGGACATGTGAATCATGGAATATGGAATATCATAAATATGCAATGTAAGTGCACTTTAGAGGATGTTAAAAGCCTTAGGTAAAACTTCAACAAGTGGGATCCTAGTGTTGTTGAACCCTCTTCCATATTAATCATAGAGTGCTAAGCATCTTTGAACACTACTAGCCACTTTTGGAGGCTAGGATGTTAATGAAAAAGGAATAATCATAAGGCCAAAGATGTGTTCAAGATGACAAGCATGAGACACAACATAATAGGGGGTTATCAAGAATGGATCTTTCTCCCCTAACTCTCATCTAAACACTTATCCAAAAGAAAGTGAATGAAGTGAGATAGCTATAAAGCTAATCACCTCTTTCCATGATGATAGAGATTATAGCTCAACCATGATCAAAATGATGACTTTAATAATAAGGCTTTCAAGATCATAGAGATGGTAAATCCCTTACTTGGTCATGGCTAAAATGGCTTCAAAATAAAAAATGCATCACACATTAAAACGTAAAGTAGAGAAAAAAGAGAAAGTTTAATACATGAAAGTCATAAAAACATACCCAAGCTTAATCATTTCCCCATTATTTGATTGAATAAGGATCCTAAGTCATGAAACCTACCTTTTAGTCAATAGGACTTTTAAGACAACCATTAAAAGGTTTAAAAGAGAAAGAATTTGAATAGAGAAAAGAAGAATTTTACAAACTGTCTGCAGGCAAAGATGGTTGTACAAACCAATAAATGGTTTATGTACTACTAGACATTTATACAACCTACCTAGACTGTGTTTTCCAAAAAGAATGAGAAGAAGAAATATGAAGGAACAAAAGGAGGAAGAGGACATTAGGATTTTCTAGATGTTGTTCTTACCCTCAGAGGCATTTAGGTTTAATATTATCCTTCAAAAATGGAATGGGAATGCTCAAAGTAAAGTAGCAAATGCCTTGATTCTACCTTGGATCTTTGGTAGTTGTGCTAGGGTTTTAGTTTTTTTTGTGTTTAAGGTGTTTGAGTGGAGATTTTTGTAGAGTAACTTTAAGGTTTCTAAGCTTTTCCCTCATTTGCAAATGAGAAAGTATTTATAGATTTTAAAAGGGTGCACTAGAGCTAGAATAGCCTTGGTTTCATTTTATTCCTAGCCCATGATAGACAAGAGCCAATAATATTATGGAATAAGAGTTTTATAATGGTTTGTTCAACAAAAAGGTAGGTTATACAACCCACTATGTTGGTTATACAACGAAAGATTTTAGTTTTAGAATGTTCTACTAACTAGAATTTTTATAATTGGCTATACAACCAACTAGGTGGTTGTACAACCAAATAACTTGGTTGTATAAATAAATAAATAATGACTGACAAAATTGGATTTGGGCCTTGGCGGGCTTAGGTATGGTTTATGGCTTGATTTAGGGTTTCTCAAGGACTTTATTCTCCTTCCTTTTGCAACTTTCCCTTGTATTATGGGGAATAATTTTCACAATTCTCATCATTAGACTTGCATCGTTAGATCTAAAATCTAATGCTCATAATACTACTTATTGCTAACATGTCCATGAACAGAATATAATGCAATGTGTGTGTGTGTGTGTGTGTGTATTCTTATAATATTTAAATATCCCTTGTAAAGTTGGGATATATATTTTTGAATAAATTTGGATATTTTTTATAAGAAATGAAATTTTTAAAATTAAAAAAAAATCTTTTTTTTAATATTAAGAATAATTGTTTTTTGAACATTAAGAAAACATTGAATTTTATTACAGTTAGGATATGTACTTACATAAATAAGCTTTTTATTTTTTTTTAATTTTGTTAGAGATTTTATACTTTTTCTTTCAAATCAATTAAAATTAATTCAATCAATGATTATGATACTATCTTCACAAAATAGGCTAAGCTCATAATATGTAAATGTCTACTTTGGCCTTATAGACCTTAGCCATATCATGAATTGTAAGTCCAGTTCGGTCTAAGTTAAGCTCTCAACTCACAAGCTAGCATTGGCTTAGCCCATACACGACTCTTCATCATCTTATCAAGAAAGGATAACACTTATAAAAAAAGTTAACTTTTCCATTATAAATGCACTCCTCATATGAAGGAATCATAGTCCTCATCCAAAGTAGACATAGACCATTCTAACCACTATATAAAGGATTATGATAAGATATTTCATTTATTCTACTCTTGCATACTTTCACTTTATCTTTCAAGTAGAATTTGATAACTTAAATGTCGAAGTGGAAATCTAGCACAAGGTCAAGTTCGTCTCTCACATTCATCTGTCTTGTAAAAACTAAGTCAAAATCACTCAAGCCAACTATCTCCAAACCAAGATGACCTATCCAAACTTCCTTGCTTGACAGTTCGAACAACATCATTGGTTTAGTGAGTATAGAAGAAGTCAAAAAACCTTTCAAATTTTTAGCGATAGCCTCTTTTGATGATCCAATAACCCTACAAACTCATAACCAATCTTATGTCCTAGAAAACACACCCATAGTAAACCCTCTAACCTTATACTCTAGCAAGTTACGAGCACCAAGCCGAAACTAGCTCAATATATTCATAAATTTAAGACCCTTAAGTTGTTTTCTAACTAACAGCCACCTATATAGAATTCACCTTGGTATTAAGGAAAGTCAAAAAGGCGCTCCTTTAATGCCAAGAACTTATAATTATGCCATAGACTCTTATGACTGAGTAACACAAGCCCTAGTTCACACTAGCCTAATAATAAGGATGGTAGAAGAACTAGTTAAGAGGAATTAAGAATTTAACGCTCTAAAAATTACAACAATATAGAAAAGTCCTCGTACAAACATGTTGAAAGTCAAGTTGTATGATTAGAGAGCTTACAATGAGATGACGAAGCCTTTCAAAAAAACATTTTGGAGATTGTTAAATGAGCATAAGACAAAGAGCACTTTGCCCTTAATTACCACGCTTATGACCATAATGCTCCTCTGAAGGGATAAAGAGCAAGTCGATGCCCCATAAGTCTAAACAATCACTAATTGGTAATTATATTGGGTCAACTAACCTTTAGAGCCATTTGTATAGGTTCAAGTCCAAATTGGAGCTCAATAATTGCTTTGCTATGCAAAATTTTCTCTACCACCCTTGAATGAGTAGCTCAAAGTGGTATCAAAATCGAGCACATGGTTTCATCCATAGCTTCACGTAATTGTCCCAACTATTCATAGCTCAATTTATTTTTGTGTACTACAAGTAAAAATCTCCTCAATTTTGTATGAGGTTGTTAGAGAATAAGTGAAGTCATTGAGGGATTACTTAGCCAAGTTAAATAAGATGGCTACGCAGATTAATAGCCTCAATCATGAGGTTGGCATAGATGTTATAATCTAAAACTATAAAAATTGAGGGCTCTTCAATTCCCTTATTATTGACCCCTTAAAAATTTCTGAGTTGATGGAAAGAAGTAAAAAAATCATTCATCTAGATAACAACCTTCATCCATATTCTCACGGCCCAATACAAGAAGAAAGATGAAAATGGATGAGGATATAACAAGAATGATAAGGGTTAAGCTAAGCAGAATGGCTTTTGCTTTGGCCTTAACAACTCAAACAACAACTTGGCTAAGGACGACACACCCCTGACAGTAAGTGGAAGTAAGGTCCTCCACTAGATCAAAAGGTCAAATGATAGGATCTAGTATCCTCATCCCTTAAAGAGCTCAACCATAATGAATAAGGACAATTACCAGCTTCCATAGGGATAATATTAATGGGCATGACACAGAAAGTGTTGAGACCTAAAAAAATGAGATTGAAAGGCTGATCCTATAAGGCAGGCTTACACAATTTAGAAAAAGGCTAGCTCCTAAGGAAGCGAGGCACAAGCCCTAGCAGGAAGAGGTGTATAGAGATGAGAGGCCCAATAATAGGGCAATATGTCAAGGTCATTGATATAATTGCATACCAGTCCATAAGAGGAGACAACTCAACTTAGAGGAAAAGGTAGATCTAAAAAATGCACTTCATAAATGGGAAAAAAAATTCCATGGAGCATATGTTTTGCCCTATACTTTCTCCACTATAGATGGTAGGAACCCATGTGCTCCCCACATAGATGCCATGGTGGTTCAGGGACAAACTGAGGATTACTTGGTCAAACGCATCCTAGTATCGATTAATATGATGATTGCCAAAGCCTACAAAGCTTTCGGATAAGACCTTAAGACGCTATAGCTAGTCCAAACTCCTTTAATCGACCTTTAAGGATCAAAGATAGATGTCTTATAATCCATTAATATAAATATCAAACTAGGAGACAAACATTACTAAGAAGTTTAAGGCCATACGAATGGTCATAGATATTTCATTCACTTATATTACCATCATTGGAAGGTTGATCTTATATGATATTACCTCTTGTACCTCTATTCAACACCTAATAATGAATATCCCTTTTGAAAGAGGTGTAGTAGTGGTCAAAGGGGACTAAAAGGTAGCCCGAGAAACTTATATGAACATTTTGAAGGTGGTAAACCAGGTCATCTCTATGGAATCATTAGATGTCTCCCTAAACAAGGTCCTTAAAATAGTCGAGCTTGCAGATGATTTGAAGCCTCTACCTATCAGTGAAGGATGAGCTTTAAGAATTAGGACAAAACCAACTAAGCCAGTAGAAAAGATATTAGCTTGATCTTATCAGACAACCTTGGAACATTTGCTCGATCCCCATCAAATATTACTAGAATAGACCCTTTGGTCTCACCTACAAGTTGGACCTGGACAACTCAGTCAAACTTGTCAAACAAAAGAGGAGAAACCACACACTCGAGTGCTAGAAAGTTATTATTGAAGAAGTATGCAAGCTGTTACATATAATTTTCATCTGGCATGTGCAATACCTAGATTGACTGATAAATGTAGTACTGGTGAAAAGCAAAACAAAAAGTAGGGGATGTGTGTAGACTTCACTGACCTTAACTAAGCATGCCTAAATGACAATTATCCTTTGCCCATCATAGATCAATTGATGGAATAAGTATGAGTTATAAGTCTTCATTGATCCTTCAGTTAGTTATCATCAGATTAAGATTTTTATGCTAAATGAAGAAAATATAAGCTTTATCACTCATAAGAGCATTTATTATTATAAAGTAATATCGTTCAACCTCAAAATTTGAAGGCAACGTATCAAAGGCTAGTCAGTTATATGTTTGAGGATCCAATTATCAAGTTAGTCAAAGTCTATATAGATGATATGATAGTGAAAAGTTATCGAGTTAATGACCATGTTAGAGATAACAACCATAGTAATTTTTAACCAATATAACATAGAGCTCAACCCATAAAAGTGTGCATATTAGGTTCGAGCAAGGAAGTTTTTTGGGGTTTATGATTCGCAAAGGGGCATATAAGCCAACCTATAGAGAATTTAGTCAATCCTTGATATGCAACCTCCCAAAACCATCAATAAAGTCTAGAACTTAATGGAAGGATCACTACCTTAGAGAGATTGTTTTCATCTTCAACTCACCACTACTTGTCATTCTTCAAGACATTAAGGGATCTTAACAAATTTTCATGGATTGACGAATGCCAAAAAAATCTTTTAAGAATTAAAAAACATTCTTTTGCTCTCCTTTTTGGCTTAGTCGTCCTCAATAAAAGGAGCCAATCTTCATGTATCTAGTTGTTATGAATGAGATAATAGTCTTAGTGTTGATTAGAAAAGAAGATGAGGGGTAAATGTTAATGTATTATGTTAGTAAGGTCCTGAAGGAGGGCTAAGCTTTATGTTAGTAAGGTCCTGAATGAGGGCTAAGCTAAACTATGTAATATTGAAAACATTGGCATACACATTAGTTAGCTCAATAATAAAGTTAAGGTAGTACTTTTAGGCCCACACCATCATGGTCTGCACTGACTCGCTATTATTGAAAATACTCTAGAAGGCCAAGACCTTAAAGGGAGTAGCTAAGTAAGTAGTCAGGCTCTAGGAATTTAAGATACGATATGAGCCAATATAGGTAATATAGATTTAAGTGTTGGTAGACTTTATGACAAAGCTAACAAGCATAAAACCAAGGTAGAAGGTTACCCTTAACAAAGAAGAATGAAAGTTATATGTTGATGGTATCTCTAGCTTAAAAGATTTAGAAATGGGGATAATACAGAAAGGCGCAAGTCAAATCACTATAAAGTATGCTCTAAGGCTAAAGTTCAAAGCCATAAACAATGCTATAGAATATAAGGCCCTAATCACCAAGTTATAACTAGCACAAGCTAGCTATATTTTAATATGTAGCGACTCAGATGTGGTGGTCTAATAATTGCTCTATCATTATGCAATAAAAGACCTCAATATGTTCAAATATGCAAAACATGCTAAGCACTTCTTAGCCATCATTAAAATGAAAAGAGGGAGTTAGAGTTTGGAACAAATCCCTTAAGCTAATAGTGAAAAAGCAAACCTCTTAGCCAAGCTATCTGCCTCGCTACGAGCTACTTTGCTCGATAAAGTTATCTCAAAAGAAAAGAAGCAACCTAACATCCTTCAGAAAATGCATATAATACATAGTTGAGAAAAATAATAAGTTGAACCCCTTCATTAAGTACTTGACATATGGGCAGCTTCTTATATATCCAAAGGAAGCTTAAGCAATCATTAATGAAGTTATTGACTACTCATAAGAGGATGGGGTATTATATAAATAGTCTTATAATTAACATTAGCTCAGATGCATTTTAATGAAGGATAAAAACTATGTGATCCTATAAGGTAAACACCACCTTATCTTAAAGACCTTTTATGTTAAAAAACTTATGTAAAAATGTGACATTTTCCAAAGGTATAACTTGATCCCTCAATAACCTATAACTAGCCAATAGCCTATTGGCTCAACTTAGCCTTTCTCTAAGTGGGGAATTAATATTCTTGTCCCTTTTCCATGGGCACTAAGTTGGCAAAAGTTTATGATGGTAACTATAAACTACTTCTTTAAATAGCCTGAGGCTGAAGCCCTTGACACCATTACCTCAACCACGGTATTTGACTTCTTTAAAAGGCTTGTGATCTACCAGTTTGGTATTTCAAAGATTCTCATTACTGACAATAGGAAGCAATTCAATAGTGTCCAATTCAAATCTTATTATGTTGACTTAGCCATCAACTTTAAATTCACCTCAGTAGCTCACCCATAAACAAAATGAATGACTGAGAGAACCAACTGGATTACTCTAAAGAGACTAAAAAAAAATGTTAAAAGATTCCAAATGAACATGGATAGATTAACCCAACCACATTCTACAGGCTTTTCACACAACCTAACTGATATAGGCCAAACACCATTTTCCCTAGTGTACAAAATGAAATCATTTATCCCTATAGAGATTGGCCTTCTTACCTATGAAGTGCTCCACCATAATCCTTAATAAAACAATGTCAAGCTATGCCTTAACTTAAATCTTTTAACCAAACAAAGAGAAGATGTTGCCATATGAGCCACTACTTACTAGCAAAAGGTAACTCAATTTTACAACAGGTAGGTAAAACACCAAGCTCTTAAAGTAAGAGACTTATTCCTTAAATGAGCAAATTTAGCCAAAGGTAAAGTGAGTATTAACAAGCTCGAACCTAATTAGGAAGGTCTATTCAAAGTGGTTAAAGCAATAAAGCTTACAACCTACAACCTCGAGATAATGGATGGCAAACCAATACCTCAAATATTGAATGTGGATGCTCTTAAAAAATATTCTTTCTCTTTAATAGTCTTAGTTATTCCTTAATGTAATCAAGTTTGAGCAATGCATCGACCTTTTAGATATTTAATTTAATAAATATGCAAAGGCTCTTCACCCTTTTCTTTCATATCTCTAAGTTATTTAATTATGTAATTGCTAAAAGCATGTACCTAGCTAACAAGCATTATACATCGGGATGGTTTTTACCTCCTTTCTTATTTATCTTTTAAAGTATGTACTAAGCTCATAAGTCTCATACATTGTGAAAGGCTACTAAAGCCTATGGCCAAGGAATACCTCAAAATAATCTAATACAATTTTTTTATTCTTAATATTTTTAGGTATAGCCAGTTTGGCCTTCTATTCAAGGCTAATAATTTGTAAGTTTGATTATTTAACTCAATATTACAAGTGCACAAGCTTAGTTTCCTAACATTTATCTTGTTTTAGAATTTCTCTATGTCTAAGAGCTCGATCAAATATGGTTATGGATTGCATTAGTTCAGAATTATCTCAAGTGATAAAAGTGCTTAGATATTGTGCAATTATATTAGCTCAATCTTATTATAGTTCACATATAAAATGGAGGAAAGCATGCATAGAGAGAGAACAAGGAAAAAGGTAATCTTTATTACTTATAAAATTTTTACAAAGTTAGGATAGGCTAGGGGTTATAAATAGGCCTGTAACTATTCTTATGCCTTGTCCCCTTTTTCTTCTTTTATTTTTTCCTTCTTTTTCTTCTTCCTCTCCAGGAAAGGTGTCCCCTATAGTCAAAATCGAGCTCAGGATGAGACTTAGCTAGCTCATGCATTGTCTTGGTGTTATAACTAATACACATAGCAACCATCTCCTTAGTTGCCAAGCTTCAAGCCTTCTCTTCTTTCTACTATCATAGTTTCACCTCTCGCTCTAACTTAACATTTTTTAGGGATGCCACCTCTAGCTCGGACACCCTTTTTAGTAGATTAGCCTTGTGTCTAAACAACTCAGTCACCTTTTCTTCAGATGCCTTCAAAACCTTTTGAGTGGAGTTCAATAGATTCACTTCATCAGCCACTTGTTAGAAGATATCCTAATCATCTTTCATTAGCATGACCAACTTATCATATTCCTTAATCAATTAGTTCTCTAACTTAACTATTTTTTCATCTCCTTCTCAGAAGACTTCAAATGTAGGCTCAATAATACTTCTGCTACTACTACCTATGGTGTAAGTTATTTACGTAAACTCAACTTATTATCTCCCAAGCTAATTTTATAAACTTGCATTGAGTCTGTACATTTTTGTATGGTTCAAAAACTATCTTTTAAAGAGGTGCTCAAACTTATTTTCATGCTTCTAGCGTTTTGCTAACTATAGGGTGGCTCAATGTACATTCTTTATACATTGATTTTAAAAAGCCTTGAAGGTCGATGCATCTACTTAGGTTTTCAAGAAGCATGAAAACCTCCTCATCTAAATTAATGTCCACCATTTTCACTCTAGAATTCTTTAAAGAGGCCTCTGGGTTGAAACTGATACACCCTTGTGGTTAGCAAGCTGGGTTTGATCAAAGATGGGTTTGAACACCTCTCGAGTTAGAGACTCGGGTATCTCTACCTCTTGCTCCTATTTGCACAAAACAACCTTCTTCACTTAGACTCAAGGCTACTTCGTGCCCTTGACTATAGTCTAGGACACCTTTTTATGAGTAATTTCTTCCTTGATGGCCTTGAAGTCCATTTCTATAAAATAATAGATTATTAACATCAATTAGTAAACACAATAAAGAGATATAAAATAGGAAAATATAGGTCAACTCGGCTATTGGATAATGTCTTTTAATAAGCCTTATCAGATCCACCAAATTTGCAACACCCATTCTAAGCTACTCGACCATTTTCTTATCCTTCTTAAAGACCTTTATGGTCACTTTTCTCTCATCTTTAGTATCCATCTCGAAGAAAAAGGCACATCCTTGGCATAAGTGACTATAAAATACATGTGTTTATATCCTTTGACATAAAAGGGGTAGTGGCTTAGAAGCCTTATGCCAATTTTAGAGGACACATGGCAGTGGTCCTCTCTCGAGTGATCTAATATAGTGCAATGGTTTTTAAACACCCTAGAAGTAAAAGGGAGGCCATTCCCTTATGCCAATAGGTAAATCCCACCCAAAATCCTTAAGCCATTCTAGGTGACTTGGGAAGGTGCCAAGTTATAGGCCACTAGAAGGTGTTAAAATAGTGAAGGTATGGGTAGCCACAAGCCCACTTTCAAGATCTCCTTCACCTTATGAATTGGTTAGGCAATAGCTCAAAGAAAATCCTCACATTAGGTTCTAACACCTCTAATTTGTAACCACTTAGGATGTTATGTTGTTTACAATTTTTAACAAATCTCACTCGTTCAACCCACTCAGTATCTCCACAAATCGAGGATTGGACTTATGAACCTTCAGTGGTAGTGGTTGGGCCTCCACCTTTACTAGCTTGGCATTTTTTGCCTCATCTTTATTCATCTACCCTTTGATAGCTTAGTCACTCAAGCTAGCCTTACCCTAGCCTTTTGCTTGCTCAGGGATACTCCTTCCTATTCTTCATCAGTACACCTTTCTTCATCCTCTTCCTTCACCTCTCCTTTAACCTCCAACCTAATATTTTGTTTTGCACCTTTTACATCTTCTATAAACATTTCTCTTACAATATTGGGTAGAGTCTCATTGGAGATAGGGGAAGCAAGTAGAACAACATCATCCATAGAGTCTTTTTTTTTTATTTTTTTTACTAATTTTGTGAAAAAAAAAAAGAAACAAAGAAGTTAAAATCAAACCTCACCTTCTTCAAAATTGAAATATGATTACAAAGGGAAATTCAAGAAGTTTTAGTTTTATAAAGATGCTTTTAAATAGACACAAATGTAAATTAGGGTTTTTTTTTTACCCTTTTACCTTATTTATAAACCTAAGAGGGATAGGTAAAATGAATGAGTTAGATGAACTAGCACTCTATCAGGTACCTCAGATTATGTACATTAGTGATTATAACTTGAGGCACACTAATAACGTAACACATGGCAAAGTAGATGATAGAATGCTTCAAAATTTGAATTTTAAAATTCCCTCTTAAAAGGATACCAAAAAGTTGGTGTATTTAAGTTATCTGTTACTCAGCTTGGCCAATGTCCTGTTGAACCTCAAGGTTCCAAGTCTTAATTTGATAATTATACACAAGTAAAAAAGCTACCCTCTGTCTAAGTTATTTGTGTTAAAACTTATTGGTACATCAACTCTTTAAACTATGATGTTTGGAGAAGAAATTATATTTGAAAACTCAAAGTATTGAAGAGTGAAAATTAAGGCAAACTTAGCTTAGCTAACCAGCCGGTGTTGTCTATTTTGAACAGGTGTTGTGGACCTAGCAACAGGTATTGAAATGTCACAATAGGCATTGGAGAAACACTCATCATGAACGTAGCATTCTAAACATGGTTATGCATATTGAACCTCGTAATGGGTGTTGATCTTGCTCTCATAATAGGCGATGCATTTTTGCAATAGGTTTGAACAAAGTGCCTTAGATTAAGAAAAAATCTCTAGAATTTGTAATGGGCGGTGGTCTTTCACAATACGCATTAAAAAAGCTCTTTAGATAATGTTAAAGGCTATAGACCCCCTAATGCGGCACACTTAATGTCTCAACAAGTGTTGAGCACATCCAATGAACATTGAGAATTCTTCAATAATCGTTGAAGGACTTTTATAGACCTTATAAAGTAGAGCATCAAGTTCATACTTTCTGGGACTCAACAACAGGTATTGATCTTCCTTCAATGAGTATTGAAGTTTTAAAGTAATGACCATTACTTTTATCCAATTGTCATTAAAGAAATAATGAATTAAATAAATGTAAAAGTCAAACGAGAAGCCCTAAGTCAGCTTGTCTCTAATAGCTAGTTCCAATGGACATTTCGATAGAGACAATGACAGTTTAAGGTGTATTTTGCTTGACAACCACCCATTTGCATGAAACCATTGATGGTCGACGCCTTAGCAATGACTATGGAAAAAACTCAATGGGCATTGAAAGCCAATAATTGTAATGTAAAGTGACACATTCTTTTCTAATGGCTAATTCTTTTTTCATGATATAAAAGGACATACTCTTAATTGAAACACATAAGAGAACTGTTCCACTAAGCGGGTATTTTATTGTAAAAGTTATTCTTAATCAAAAAAGTAAACAAAGAGTGATCTAGCAATCAATAAAAGTTCATTACTCAAAGTTTGCAAGAGTTATCTTCAAAATATAGTTGGAAGAATAAGCTTTTCAAAAATTCTCTTCATTTTCTCAGCCTCATCAAACATACCTTGTGAGAATACTTAAAGTGACTTTATTACTTGGGTGAAAAAAATTTTCCCTCTTAAATTGTTGTATTTAGTTTGAGGAAATTATATGTTGGAAAATCCAAAAAACTATATCTTGTGAAAGGTTTAAGGTAGTACCTGGAAACTGCTTTAGGTTAATGTTAAGTAGTATTTGTGAAACTACTTATAAAAGGTTGATAGAGCCTAAGAATCTATCACTTGTAAAGGCTAGGTAGTGTTTGAAAACTTACCATTTGTAAAGGTTGTTAATAGCACCTTAAGCTATCAAGATAGTGAAGACTATTGTGCAAATACTAGAACAGAGGATGTAGGCCTATTATGTCGAACCTCTATACATCTTATGTCTTAATTCTTCTTCTTTTTCACACTTTATTTTAATTTCATTGCCCTATTCAATCCCTCTTCTAAGACACTAAGAGACAATAATTGGTATCAAAGCATGTTTCTTGATCCAAGCTTAAGGCACAAAGCAAAGAACATGGTAAGTTATGAAGAATCACAATCCATCTACAAGCCTCCATTGTTCAAGGGAGATGACTATGGATACTGGAAGAATCATATGGAGGTCTTCCTTGATAGTGAAACCAATGACTTATGAGATATTGTTGAAGAAGGAAGAAAGGTACCAACAAAGCTAGTTAGAGATGTTTTAGTGCCAAAGCTAAAAAATGAGTGGACTACTGAAGAAAAGAAGACAAACATAAAAATAGAAGTGCAATGCATGTTCTTTTTTATGCAATCCACAAGTCTCAGTATGCCAAGTTGCAATGTGTACATTAGCCAAAGAGATATGGGACACATTGTAAACTCAGCATGAAAGAGCTAATAAAGTAAAAAAGAGAAAAAGATACAAATGCACACATACATGTATAAAACATTTGTATACCAATTTGGTAAAACTATTATTGAGATGTATAATAGATTCATAGACATTATAGGTACTCCCAAAATCTTGGGGAAGTCATATGTGAATGAGGACATGGTAGTGAAAATTTTGAGAACACTTCTCAAAGATAAGTGGGAAACTAAGAAGATAGCTATAAAGGAAGCCAACAAAATGGAAGTCTTATCACTTGGTGAGGTTGTGAGAAGCTATTGGCTCATAAGACAACTCTTAAAAAGCTTGTTAAAAACACAGGGATGAAAAAGAAGAACTTATCATTGAAAGCCAAAGAAGTATGTTCTGAAACTCCTTTTACTTTTTACTTACTAACTTTTTCCTCTTCTAATGATGATGAAGATAGTAGCGAAGATAAGCATCTTGCATTTATCACCGACTAAATAAAGAAGTTTCTTTCAAATAAAAAGGGTAGAATGACAAGGAATTACAAAAACAAAAGGCAAGAAGAATCAACTTACCTGCTATAGATACAATAAGAAAAGACATATAAAATCAGACTATCCTATGATTAAGAAAAGCAAGCTCCCTTCTAGAAAGTACATCTTCTAAAAAGTACATCTCCAAGAAAGGAAAGAAAGGTACAAAGCCACATGGGATGACACTAGTGATTTCAAAGCTGATGAAGATGAAATAAGAAAGGAGCTACCTAACCTCTATCTCATGGCAACTGGGGAGAAGTCAAATGAATTCTTAATTGAACACACTTCTAACATTGACAATAATGGTGATGGTGATAAAAAAGGTAAATCCTTTTGACTCCTACTTTAAAGATAAGTTGTACTCTATAATCACCAAACTCACTATGAACATTAATGCTTTTAAGTTTAATACCTCTTCTCTTTAAAAAGAAAACAAATCCTTGAAAGAAAGTGCTAAAAGTCAATAAACTCTAGCTAAATAGTAGAGTCTCTCATAGCTGAGAACCTTAAACTAAAGGAAAATCTCAGCAAGTTCACTAATGGAAAGGAAAAGTTAGACTTCATCATTGAGGTTCAAAGGAGTCCATCTATTAAATATGGATTGGGTTATAATGCCACCATTTTCATGGCTCCCTCCTTTTCTCAAATAGTCTTTGTTAGGGTCAATGAGAATAATGATTTTTTCTATGTTATGGAGCAAAAAGTTTCTAAAAAAGGGAAATGCCACTAATAATAGCTCAAGAGGGAAGTCTCAACACAATCACATATGATTGAGAAATACTCCTTATATATTAAATTATGTCTACATGTATCACTCTTATAAGCCTAAAAAGCAAAGTGTGCAAAGACACAAAAATTGGCATAATTATGGGAATAAACACACACATCATAAAAGAATTCCTCACATGAGAAATACTCCTAGAAACATTACTCAAAGAAGCTACAAGTCTAAGAGACACTATATGCATGCATCACCTAGAGGTAAGATACTAGCTCACTTTAATGGTGATTATTTATATATGGTATATATGGCCACATTGCTAATCCAGAAGACATGATGAGTAGTTGGTAAGAGCTAACCCCCTAGGACCCAAGAAGATTTAGGTACTTAAGATATAATCTACCTTGTTTTATAGATGTGATTGAAATTCAAAGTTGAAGAGCAATAGTGGTATCTTGATGGTGGATGTTCAAAGCACATGACAGGAAAATGGAAGTTCTTCACACAATTAGAAAAGATTGAAGGTCTTAGGAAATGTGTCTTTTAGCAATAATGGCAAAGCCAAAATTATTGGCATAGTTAAAGTTTGTAAAGATGATGACTCGCCTATCCATGATAAAGTACTGCTTGTTGATTGACTCAAGCATAACTTGCTAAGTGTAAGTCAGTTGTGTGACAAAGGTCTTACAGGTATGTTTGAGCCATAAACATGTTATGTGTCGATGATGAGCGATAATAAAATTTTATTCATTAGTAGAAGAGTTCATAATATTTATATGATTGATTTAAATTTTCTTTCTAACCGTAATGCAAAGTGTTTAATCTTTATAGTTGATAAAGGTAACACCTAACATAGAAGGCTAGGACATGCTAGCATGAAACTCTTTAATAAGCTAAAGAGAAGAAACTTGGTTGAAGGTCTAATAGAAATCAAGTTTGTCAAGGAAAGAGTTTATAAAGCATGTCAAAGAGATAAACAAATTAAATCCTGATTCAAAACTAAGAACAAAGTAAGTTCTTCTATATCATTGCAATTGTTTCACATTGATCTATTTAGCCCCACTATAGTATCTAGCTTGGGAGGCATGCATTATGCATTTGTCATAGTAGATAATTACTCTAGATATACTTGGATATTATTCCTCCCTCACAAGGATTCTTATGTTGAAGCATTTAGAACCTTTGTCAAGAGAATTCAAAATCAAAAGAATTTGAAAATCTTTTCTATTAGGAGTGACCATGGAGGAGAGTTTGAGAATGCTCTATTTTATAGCTTTTGTGATGAGTACGATATCTCACATTACTTCTCAACTCCTAAAACACCATGAAAAAATGATGTGATAGAAAGGAAGAATAGAACTCTTCAAGAAATGGCTAGAATCATGTGAAACGAATATAATAATCTTAAGTATTTTTGGGTTAAAGCTATAAACATTTCATGTTATATCTTAGATAGAGTCCTAGTGAGACCCTTGTTGAATAAAACTCCCTATGAGTTGTGGAACAATAAAAAGCCCAATATTTCATATTTTAGAGTTTTTAGTGCAAGTGCTTTATTTTAAACACTAAAGACAACCTTGGTAAATTTGGCTCGAAATCCAATGAAGGAATTTTCCTTAGACACTCTACTGCTTGTAAAGGATATAGTCTTCAACAAGAGAATACTTGTTGTATAGGAGTCTATGCATGTTATATTTGATAAATCTAACACTACTTTTTCAAGAAAAGAAAAAGATGTTGATGTTCTTGCAGGTCCTATGAGTGAGCTAAACATTAAAGAAGAAGGAAAGAACATGGAAAAGCTATAAAACTTGAGGAATGAAAGAAATAAAGATCCACCTCTTCCAAGTCCTAGTGAAGAGCAAACTTAGCTAGAAAAGGACTGGATTTTCAAGAAAGATCACTCAAGAGATCTTATCATTGGTGATCCATCAAGTCAAGTAATAATTAGATCATCTTTTAAAAATGCATGTATTAATCTTGCTTTTGTATCCCTTATTAAGCCTAAGACCATATATGAGGCAATTAGAAATGAACATTAGGTTATTGTTATGAAAGAAGAACTCAAGCAATTCAAAAGAAACAAAATGTGGACCTTAGTTCCTAGACCTTATAACCATTTTATTATTGGAACTAAATAGGTCTATAAAAATAAACTTGATAAGCATGGAGACGTTGTTAGGAATAAGGCTCAGTTAGTAGCCAAGGCTATAACTAAGAAAAAGGGATTGACTTTGATGAGACCTTTGCACCTATAGCTAGACATGAAGCCATTAGAATTCTACTAGCATTTGCATCTCACATGAATTTTAGTTATATCAAATAGATGTCGAAAGTGTTTTTCTAAATGGGTACATTGATGAAGTCTATGTTGAACAACCTCCTAGTTTTGAAAGCCATTGTTTTCTTAATCTTGTGTTCAAGCTTACCAAAGCCTTATATGGCTTAAAGCAAGCTCCAAGAGCTTGATATGAGAGATTGAACAACTTTCTTGTAGAAAAAGGTTTCTCTAAAGGTTTGGTAAACACAACTCTTTTTTGTAAGAAACAAAAAATGGAGATACTGTTAGTGTAAATATATATAGATGATATCATATTTGGTGCTACTGATGTTTGCCTATGTTAAGATTTTTCTAAAGTAATGAAGAGTGAGTTTAGAATGAGCATGATGGGAGAACTCCAATTCTTCCTTGGATTACAAATCAAACAAGGGAAAGAAGAAATCTTCATCAACTAAGCCAAATATATAAAGGAACTAATTAAAAGATTTTGCATGGACAATAACAAACCTTATAAAACTCTTATGAGCACCAACATCTAGATAAGCATGGATAAACATGGTAAGAATGTGGACCAAAAGCTATACAGAGGTATGATTGGTAGTCTACTTTATCTTACAGTCGCTAGACCTGATATTATGTTTAGTGTTTGCTTATATGCTAGATATCAATCTAATCTTAAAGATTCACACTTGCATGTTATGAAAAACATACTTAAGCATCTTATTGGTACCCCTAAGTTAGGATTTGGTATCCTAAGAGTTCTTCATTTGAGTTAAATGCATTCTTTGATACTGATTTTGCTAGGTGTACCTTAGATACAAAAAAACACTTCAGGCATATGTCAATTACTTGGTCAATGTTTAGTGTCCTAGAGTAGCAAAAAACAAAACTCAATTGCCTTATCAACTATTGAAGCTGAGTATATAGCAGCTGCGTTATGTTGTGCTCAAATCCTATAGATGAAACAATAACTTATTTACCACAATGTTGTTGTAAAGCAAGTTGCTATTAAGTGTGATAACACAAATGCTATAAACTTATCTAAAAATCCTATTCAACATTCTATAAGCAAGCATATAGTCATTATACATTACTTTCTTAGGGATCATACTAGTAATGTTACTATTAAGTGTGATAACACTAGTGCTATAAACTTGTCTAAAAATCTCATTTAGCATTTTAGAAATAAGTATAAAGCCATTAAACATTACTTTCTTAGGGATCATGCTAGTAATGAAGATATTGTGTTGGAATTTGTTGATACCAACCATCAATTTGCAGGTATTTTCATTATACCTCTTTGTGATGAAAGGATGCAATTCATCAAAAAAGAACTTGGTATGATTGATGGAAATACCTTGAAATAGCTTCAAATAGATTTATATCCTTTATAGTTAATTTATAATTTTTATTACATGTGATGATATTTGATCACTATTGAAGTCTTTATATTCAATAACTAAAGATTTTAATTATGTCTATTGTTGATTAAACTATCTAAATATTAGTTGAATTCATGATCATTTCATTGAATTTAATTAATAACATTCATCAGCTAAGCTTTCAAAATGGTTATCATTGAAAAATCTATTTTAAAATAACTTTTTGTTTGAGTAACATAGCCATTAACCATTGCAAACCAACTACTATCATTGGCCAAAGAACACATGAAGCCTAAGCTAACGGTTATGTCCAACAATCGTCGCCTAACTCGTAACAGCTATTCAACATTTCCAATGGTCATATTCTTTTAAAAGGGGAACCCATTGACCTTCTATTTAAACCCCTTAAACGTTAAAATTAGTTTTACTCTCTACTATTACCTTGCTTTCTCTTCATCTTTTTCTCTCTCAATTTCTACTACAATTTTCTGCATTTTTCTTACATTAATCACTCAAATCGCTTATGGCTCCCAAGCTTAATTCCATAAAGAGATACAAATAACCTACTAGGAAGAACCCCTAACCTACTTACACTAGCTCTAGCTTTGAAACAAAAGAGAACCTTGCCTTTATGATTGCTCAACAAAAAAAGAAAATTGCAAAACCTTCGAACATGGAATCACAGCAAAAGAAGAAAGCCAAAACAACCCATAAATCTAAGGGCAAAAGGAAAGTCACTAAAACATAGTACACTCCCAAACCAAAGCCTACAACTGATCCTCTAGCTCAACAGTTTCATCGCAAAGATGAAAAAGAAAAACTCTTGGCTCAATAACTACTAAAATGATATCTTGGTGGTGGATCTTTGAGTGGAATGACTTATATATAGGTACAATTTGGCAGAGCAAGTTGAAGACTTAATGATAGGGATATGATTGAAATTCTTCTACCATATCAGAGAACCCCCATACATAAAGCTCATTATAGACTCCTCACTACTTTAGAAGTTTTGGGGAATGATTGTGAAGTTTATACTAAAGTTGGCACAATCAAATTCAAGTTATTTAGGAAGAAATACAAGATTATGCTAAATGACTTTGCCAAGTGTTTTGATCTACCAATAAAGGTTTGGCAAAGACTCCTCTAACATTTAAAGTAGATGTCAATTAGTTTTGGAAATTCATTATTGATGGGACCACAAACTACAACAACAATAATAGTAAGGCTACAAAGATCAAGAGCAAAGCCCTAAGGATTTTCCCACAGGTTCATTACATGGACTATCAATGGAAAGAGCCAATCAAATGGCTACTACACCAGGATAGACTTATTTTACCTTTAGTGCATGAAAAACAAGCAAAATGTGAACACACCTTGCCTGCTACTACAGAAAATTGAACGGTAAATTAATAAGCCTAATGTCTTTATGATGATTCACTACATCACAAAGATTGCAAAGTTTGTGAAGGCCATCCCTCGAGCTCAAGGATTATGACATGGTGTTGGAGAAGCTATCTGACAATCAGTTTATTGAAGAGAAAATGCTACTAAGCATGAGGATTCTACATAGGTTAGGCACAAGTTTAATCAAGAAAATGCTTGAGGAAGGAGAAGTTCCTCAAGAAGAGGAGGATAATGAGAATATTGAAGAAGCTGTCAGGACAGGGGTTGCAGCAGTAGAAGGATTAGGAACTGGCACACTAGTTCCATATGCTCTATCTTCCTCTTCTTTTGAGCAAAGAGTGCTTAAGGAGCTGAAAGCATTCACTGTTGTTGTTAAGAGATTTGAGGACTCTTCGACTTCCTTTCACTAGATAATAAACCAGCTCAAAGGTGAGTTGAACAATGTGAACTAGACACTTGATTAGAATGTGGAAGGATTGAATCTACAACCTAGAAGTCCAAGTGATCAAGTGCAACAAAGGGTTCCACCTGAGCACTAAGATACTTCTTTCAAGCAACAAGATCTTGTACAAGAGTCTAAGGAAATTGCACTATCAATAGAGCTTAAGAACCAATAGCAACCTAAAAAGCCATAATCACCCCTAGAACCTCAAAATCAAACCCATTCATCTCCTTCCAAAACCACTTCCCCTCATTAGTCATCTACATAATTATTTTTATTGCATTTCCTTTTATTTCATATATTTTCAAAAAAAAAAATAGTTGATGCATGGATAACATATCTTTTGCAATGTAAAGTAAATTATTGTTTATGGTCCCTTGTAATGGATATATGATTCATTTATGCTCTTTTACATGATGTTTTACATATTGTTTGCTTTTTTTTTTATAATGAAAAATGGGGAGAACTAAGAAATAAAATCATGAACGAATGAGGAATAAGAAATAAAATGATATATGAGCAGCATATCTTAAGAAGGAGCAAAATGATAGATGGATGATGAATCATGCAAGTATAAACAAACAAATGGACATTTAGAAGAGAAATTAAAGGGGGAACATGATAACTAAATACATAACCTTAATAGTTTAATAGAGAGTTATGTTTTGATCACTTAACATATATATATATATATATATATATATATATATATATATATATATATTAGATTGTTTGTCATCATCAAAAAGGGGGAGAATGTTGAATTTCAAGGTTCCAAGTCTTGTTTTGATGATTACAAACAAGTCAAAAAGCTAACATTTGACCAAGTCATTTATGTTAGAACTTACAGGTACATCAATTATTTGAACTATGATGTTTGGGGAAGGAATTATGCTTGAAAACTCAAAGTATTGAAGAGTGAAAATCAAGGCAAACTTAGCTTAACAAACCAACTGGTGTTATCTATTTTCAATAGGCATTGTGGACCTGGCAATATGCATTGAAATGTCAAAATAGGTAATAGAGAAGCACTCCATCTTGAACATAGTCTTTTGGACTTCTCAATAGGTGTTAACATATGCCCAATAGGCATTAGACAATTATTATGACATGGTTGTGCACATTGAATCTCGCAATAGGCATTGATCTTGCACTCACAACAGTCATTGGATTTTCAGAATAGGTATTGGATAAAGTGCTTTAAATTGAGCAATACTCTATATAATTCAAAACAGGCATTGGTCTTTCATAATAGGTGTTGAAAAAGCTCTCTAGATAATGTTAAAAACTTTGGGACCTCCCAACATGGCATACTTAATATCTCAGCAGGCATTGAACACATCCAAAGGGCATTGAGAATTTTTCAACAGCTGTTAAAGGACTTATATAGACCTTGTAAAATAGAGCATCAAGTTTATTCTTTATGGGAATCAACATCATGCATTGATCTTCCTCTAATAAGTATTAAAGTTCAAAAGTAATAACTATTATTTTTCTTTAATGGGCATTGAAGAAATAGTGAATTAAATAAATGTAAATGTCAAAGAAGGAGCCTTGAGTCAGTTTATCTTTAACAGCTAACCCCGATGAGCATTTTGATAAAAGCCAACGACCGTTGAAGGTGTATTTTACTTGACAACCACCCATTTACATGAAACCAATGATAGTTGATGCTTAGCAATGGGCATGGAAAATACTTAATGGGTATTGAAAGTCTATAGTTGTAATGTGAAGTGATGCCTTCTTTTCTAACGGCTAGTTCTTTGTTCATGATATAAAAGGACTCGCTCTCAATAGAAACACATAGAGAATTATTCCCTTAAGCGAGTATTTTATTATGAAAGTTATTCTCAATCAAAAGGGTCAACAAAGAGTGATGTAGCAATCAAAAGAAGTTCATTACTCAAACCTTGCAAAAGTTACCTTCAAAACATAGTTTAAAGAATGAGCTTTTCAAAAATTCTCTTCACATTCTCAACCTCATCAAGCATACCTTATAAGAATACTTAAAGTGACTTTATTGCTTGAGTGAAAAAGTTCTACCTCTTTTTTAAATTGTTGTATTTAGTCTAAGGAAATCTTAGGTTGGAAAACCCATAAAACTATATCTTGTGAAAGGTTTAAGGTAGTACCTAGAAACAACTTTGGGTTAAGGTTAAATAGTATTTGTGAAACTACTTGTAAGAGGTTGATAAAGCCTAAGAATCTATCACTTGTAAAGGATTGGTAATGCCTAAAAACTTACCATTTGAAATTATTATTAATGACACCTTAAGTTATCAAGATAGTGAAGGCTCTAGTGAAGTAGGAGAGGACGTAGGCTTGTTGTGCCAAACCTTTATAAATTTTATATCTTGATTTTTCTTCTTTTCTGCACTTAGTTTTCATTTTTAATATTTGTGATTACCCTGTTCAACCCCTTTTTTAGGGCACTAAGGGACAACATGTCAGTTATAATCTCTATTAACTTGGTCATATTCTTCCTTACCCTTTTTGAGACATAAACATACTTAGACTGGGAGGGATATATATGAGACTACCCTTGCAAAAATAGGCTAGATACACACACACACACACACACACACATGTAAAGGCCTAATTTGGCCTTATAGGCCTTAGCTACACAATAGACTACAAGCTGAGCTTAATCTAGGATGGGTTCTCAACTCTTAGGCCAACGTTGGCTTGGCTCATATGTGACTCTTCAGCTCATGACTCATCTTAATCAAGAAATGATAACACTCATCTGGGAGTTAACTTTCATTAGGAAAAAAACACTCCTCATAAAAAAGGAATCATAGTCCTCATCCAACATAGAGACAGACCACTCCAACAATTATAAGAAGGGCCACAACTAGGTATTTCATTCATTCTCCTATCATATACTTTCACTTTATCTCTCAATCGGAGTTTACTAATTTAAGCATCAGAGCAGAAATCCGACACAAGGTCGGATTCCCTTTTTACATTCATTTGTCTTATAAAGATCAAGTCAAAAACTACTGGAGCCAACCATCTCCAAACCAAAAAGACCTAATCGAACTTCCCTGCTCAATAGCTCAAGCAACATCAAATTAATTTGATAAAATTCAATTTATTTAAGGATTTCATATTTTCAATTTTACTAAGAAACTTTTTTTTTTATTTTTATCAAAGATTTTGTATTGGTTTAAGCTAATAAAGTAAACTTTACTTTACAAATTCCATAAGATGGCTAGATGAACCTAAATTGTTTTATTTGGCATGTCTTTAATATATAGAAACAATTATGTGAGCAGCTAGTTTGGTCTAACTTGGTTGTTTTTATTTTTTTCACTTTTTAGATATGTGAATAGTGAGAATCTTTAATTAATTTTCTTTTTCACTTATAAGGTGAGAATTTCATCTTTATAATAATTGTTAAAAGGATACCACTTCGTTCAAAGAAGAAAAAAAAGAGAGACAAATACTAACTCATTATATTATTATGGCTCAACTTGAACACATATGGTCAAGAGTAAAAAAAAAAAAAAAGAAAAGCTTATTAACACTATATATTCTCAAATTGTATGAGCACCTTTCACTTAAATTTCATAACTTTATCTAAATTATTTTGGAAACTAAATTTCTTAATACTTTCAACTATGTATTATACTTTGTCCACTACTTTTAAAATCATATATCTCACTTGACTTATATCATTAACAATTTTTTTAATCTTCAAAACACTATTTACAAAATTGATGCTTTTTATAATGCAGACTTTTTTTTTTATTTTACAATCATAACACTTAATGAAAACATTATAATTTTTTTTCATATTCTGTCATCTTTAAAAATAATTACGAAACTTTGGGCCGATAATTTTCTTAAAATAAATAAAAGTGTAAAAACTATATCATATAATTTAATTTTTTATTTAAACTTGTAGTTTGCTTTTTGATATTTAAAATAATTAAGATATTCTATTCTAAATTATAAACATATCAATTAATACCATTTATAGTGTTGATGTGATACGATAATGTGATATTTTATATCTATCACAAAGTCCACTTATAGTGCTAATCTAGCATAATGACATGGGACATCAAAAATCATATTGATTATAGCTATATCAACTGATGTTGTTGAGCTACCAGGGTCGTCTAGACGAGTCTTTTTGGATATGGATGAAGGACTCTTGTACTTTTGGTTCGGACTCTACAAGATAGATGAAGTGAAAGAGAATCCAACCTTGCACTAGAAGTCCACTTTGATGTTTAAGTTAATAAACTCTGCTTGAGAGATAAAGTAAGAGAATGAGTATGTAGAATGTATGAAATACCTAGTTAAGTCTCCTTATATAGCAATTTGGGTGGACTACATTCATATTGGATGAGGAATATATTTCCTTCCTAATAAGGATTATCTTCCTAATGAGGATTATCCTTTTCTGATGAGAATAAAGGATGGGTTGAAGAGCCATGTATATGGGTTGAGCTAACACTAGCCTATAAACTAAGAGCCCATTTTAGACTGAATTGGACTTATGACAAGTTGCATGGTAGAGAACCATGATGCCGAGTTGGCCCTTTCATAGGAACGGACCTAGTCTATTTTAGTGAGGGTAGAATCATACGTCCCCCCCCCCATTTTGTCTATTTACATCTCAGAAACCTTGTGATAAAAAGTAACCAAGCTATTAAATTATTTTGACCTTCTATTTATAAACTATTACTCTTCTTAGTTCTTATAAATTGAAAATAATTAGTTACTTAGTCCTTTTATTTAACACCCATCATACTATATAATCCTTTTAATAAGATACTATTGCACTATTTAACCATTATATTATCATATTATTTGATTTATAAGTATATTATCTCTACATTATTTATCGATAAACATAAGTAAAAAAAATATTCACAAAAAATAGTACACTTATTTTCATAGGGTAATTTGTCTTAATAATCACTAAATTATAATCCAAATTCTATTGTAGTCACTAAAGATTAATTTTATAGTTTATTGACCTTTATTATTTTTATTTTATTGTTGAATTATTTTAGATTTTTATCTATAAGAGAGATTTAAATTTCTATTTTTATGAGTTTTAATGAAGAATTCAAAATACATAATCAACTTCGAGTAGAAAATTGTAATAAAACTTGGTTATAAATCACAATAAAATGATGATCAAAGTTTAGTGATTCAATTAAAGAAAATCATTTTTTAGTGACCACTATTTAATAAGGAGTATGTTTCAATGATCATAAAAAGTTAATCACCCTATATTCATAATAGAAAGAGAAATTCATTGATAATACAAAGACATTACAAAACCTTACAACATTCATGGGTGATAACTACCATTTTAACTACCATCAAATGTCATAAACCAGACCTACACTAAATACCTCACCTAAAATCATCACTACAATCTTAAGTCAAACCCAATCCCAAAGCCTTCATCCCTAACATAAACATAAAATAATGAATATTATCAGGCATAAATTTTCAAATAGCTCAAACCTCTTTATCTTCTCCATTACTATATTATACTCTTCCTTTAATAACTTCATTTGTTTCTTACTTTCTTCCAGGTAAAGAGATGGAAGTGTTATCAACAAATTGAGTGATAGACAAAGGTACCTTCCTTCCCACCCATTCTTACTATCATATATACTGCTTAAAGACATCTTCTTCCTACAAAAAATAAAAGTCACATTGTTGTTTGCATAGTATCTAATTACTCAACCCATATCATCTACTTGCCATATATCATAATATATTTCAAGAAACCTAATTGACTAAAACCTTCCCTTTCTCTGAAATTTCTAATTTTGATGAACATTATTTATTTAAACTTTATCTTCAATTTCTCCCTCTCCTTGTTCTTAACGAGATTTATAGTACTATTTCAATCTAAGGAATGAGACTTTGGTCAAGCTTTATTCTATTTTGTTAGTTTTGATTTTCGCCCATTACTTAGTAATGGTATTTATGTCATAAAATAAAATTATAACTTAAACTTGACTTCTTCTATTGACTGATGAGAAAAATTAGTAAATTAAATGAAAGGACATGTTTGTCTAATGGGCTAAACATTTAAGGACATTTTAATAAAATATATAAAAGTTAAAGAATATTCAGTTTAATAATGAAAAATATAATGAGTAATTATGTTTAACCCTTAACATATCATGATTAACGTAATAAAAGCTAGTTATATACTAATTATTGTGTTCGTAATAACCTCTAATAAAGAGGAGTCCAAAATGTAGAATCATCTAATCTATTCCTTCTATCTTTTAAAATAATTTTTTAGCTTCCTACTTCTCTTTTCACACACACACACACACACACACACACACACACACACACACACACACACACACACACACACACACACACACACACACACACACACACACACACACACACAAACACAAACACACACAAATATATATATATATATATATA